>JAECUM010011155.1:0-35771 GCA_016617855.1 Megalonaias nervosa | reverse complement strand
ATATATATATATATATATATAGCTTATGAGTATGAGAAATATTGTAATTATGTCATGCGTTTCGGCTAGTGCGTTATAAGGCACTTCCCGCAAAGTATAAAAGTGTGTTATAAATTCAGAAAAAGACAAAATGTACAAAATGGCAGGGTAACATATATAATCAGTTGGATATTTTAGAAGGAGGTACTTATTCAGTTCTGCTGGATGTTACGACTGTAAATAATCGGTAATGTTTAAGTATAGCGCGATGTGAATATTACATGTGTATGTCCATATGCACAGTACGGTGTGTCGAATAGGCCACTTATATGGCAAGACTCGACAGTTCTATGTACAATTAGTTCTATACTTATTAGTGATGATTTAGTGGCATTTTCTGTAGTTACGATAGATAGCTTTTATATTGTTTTGTGTGTGACACATGAACACTGGGTAAATAAATTGTTAGCGTTGTACGGTGTTGTCATTTGCAAAGAGATGAGATGCTTTAGAAAGCGGGATATAAGGAGGCAGCTTACCGTGGCTGGCGGTCTACATAAAGGGGGAATATTTTAAAAAATGTCTTACAGTTTGTAGATTTTAATTGAACCCAATATTAGGATACCAAGAAAGTGGTTACAGATTTAAATTCAAGATTCATTAATTAATAAAGTATAGAAAACTGAATTACTCATTGTTGTAGATTATATCGATAGATATATGTACAGCATTTACAGAATGGCACGAGAGCAGAGACTAAGAAAATAGGCTAGACTGTTCATTTTGGGGATTGTCATAATGTTTGGAACTAAACTTGTGTCATTGTTATTGTCTTCATCATAAAATGTTTCTTATCACCCATACAGGCCTTCGTACCATTTTTAGGCACTACCGTCAGGGTTTTTCAGGACTGACCAGAATCCATTTTATTTACAAACAGTATGTGCAGAAAACCAGCTCATGTTAAATTTCAATAAGTTTTATATAGAATCCATTTCCCCATGCCACTGTATGGATTAATTATAAGTGTCAGTGGCACACCATTTTCACTACATACAGACTCCATATAGCTGTTCTCTGCATCAAAATTTGTGCACAAAGAGGTATGGAACTTTTATTTTAAGTTATTCCTTCGCACACTCATTGCTAAATGGTGCAAGATACATAACTAAAAGAAACATGACGTCGCAGTTACCATAATTTGTAGCCATTGTTTTCACCATCAGAGTACCATCCCCCACCCATCTGTACTGAATTGTGCATTACCAATAGCGCTTAATCTGTTCCGTTGGCGATAAACGCTAAATATATTTTGAGGTGTATTTTGAAAACTACTCAGTCGCTTCAAAAATAGAAATTAATGCAAAGTTAATACAAACAAAGAAGGTTTTTGTAATGTTGCATGTAGCAAAACCCCTGGTCTTCAGACAGCCCAGGCCACATGTTTCCTGTCACAGATCTCAGACAGTCCGTGCCACATGTTTCCTGCCACAGTCTGCACGGGCGGCTAACTATCATCGGTATTAATTTATTTGTCATTCAGCGGTGTTATGTACCACTACGACATTTAATGGACAGTTTTCCTTGACTGTTAGCAGCACGCCTATGTACGTGCCTTTAACACCCGGCCGTGTAGTTAATGATTGGGAATCGATGTCAGATGAATATTCGGTCTAAGTACACGTAACCGCGGGCTAGATAAAAATACAGTGTCATTCATTTTATACATATCCCAATATGGAATGACATTTTAATGCAAATATCTGACATGCATAACTTGTCTTTTCCGCTGAATCAATACATAAATCATTTAAAGTTGTTTTACGGTAATAACTTCAGATTAGGCAGCATCCAAATGTCATGATCTCCGTTAATTATATTCAGAAGGAACTTTTTAACTTCGTATTAAACTAATGCTTAAAGCTGAATCATACGCTTTAATTGTACACATATGTCCGGTAATGTTTATTATAACCCTCTGAACACACACACACACACACACACACACACACACACACACACACACATATATATATATATATATAGAGAGAGAGAGAGAGAGAGAGAGAGAGAGAGAGAGAGAGAGAGAGAAGTAATTTTGGGTTAACAACCTGTAATTTAATTAAAAAAATGTTTACTTTTACAAAAGTGTAGACGGCATTTGTAGGGTTACCCGTGTCATCCCTACGTACGTATAATTAAGGTCACTGTAGATGGGAATTCTTCCATTCACAAAACATATTGCTTCTTCCACAGTGACATCTTTAATTCCCTATTTGTACTGTTTATTGGCACGCATTTCCTGTATTGCTTCTGTTCAAATTATTTTTCTTAATTTTATTCAAGAGTATAATCGTGTAATTCGAAACATAACCAAAGTGTTTGGATTAAATGTTTGATGGACTTAATAGGGTGACTACAATAGGTTTGGCCAAAATTATCAAACCCAATTTGAGACTTTAGGTGCTCGGGTTAAATCAAAGTTTAAGATTTTATTTGTTATGAATTATATTAGGTTTGAAAGTCTGAAAAATACTGACATGTTTTTAGTAATAAATTATTCATAAAATAAACACATGCTGAGAAATATATATGTTGGCGTGTATCACAAAGCAGCAATATACAATTGTTTCTGCATTTCCCGAAAAACATGTAAAAATACCTTACAATTGTTTCTGCATTTCCCGATAAACATGTAAAAATGCTTTACAATTGTATCTGCATTTCCCGATAAACACGTTAAATGCCATACCAGCATTATGAAACCCAGTATCAGCATTTCCCGATAAACACATGAAATACCATACAGATGTATCTGCATTTCCCGATAAACACGTTAAGTGCCTCTTTCAGGTGCAAAATAGGATTCAGTTTCGCAAATCAAAGAGATATGCAAATGACATTGGTACGATTAAAAAACTGGGACCATGCTTTAGCTGTTATCAGGAGCACGTTTATCGAGGGTAAAAAATTGCCGTTTGGCGTCCTCGGTAATAGCCGTGTTACGTTATTCGTTCGACCAAAGCATAACCTAAGCTCATGCACGGTTCAACAGAAGTTAGATGGCGGACTAAGGAGGGCGCAATGTTTAACTATAATGTATGCATTGAGGCAAGATGGCGGACAAGAGGTTGCCATCTTTTCTTCTGCATTAAAGATTTTGAAGAAGATGACATTTATTTTTGAGTTTGTCTTGATCACTTGATCACAAGAGACATCTTTGGTCAGGGAGCAAAAATAATACCCATATTTATCTATTTCGTGTTATCGGATCTCGTTAAATACGTCCAAACTCGAGCCCACACTGGTACATGCCGCAGTGAAAAATACGTCATTGTTTCGTGTTACTTTTGCACATAGTATTCTAAACTGCATTAACATGTTGAACTCTGGCTGGGTGATAATAGTCTGGCTGTTTTAATCCACCATGTGGAGCTGAGGTGGGGTTTATATATTGTGGGGATAAGAATATTGGCAGCTTTTTAAAGACAAGTACCAACTAATTTCATTATTTATAAACGTCTCTGCTTATGGGCTTTTAAGGAAATATATTCTGGAAATATATGTATAAAAATATTATTCGGGTTTAAGCATAATTCGACAGAGATCCGTTCAAATATGTTCATAAAAACAAGAACTTGCTAGTTTGATATATTATCAGCAGTTTGTCAGAAAGACTTCATGTCTGAATTTTTTCAATGTTTTAAGAGACCGTTGACAAGGTTACACAATATCTCCCCATCATTTCTTAAATGTGCAGATATTGCGTTAATATTAGCGAAAAAAAAATATAAAAAGAAAAACAATAAGAAAATAAGGGGTATCACGTTGAAGAAGTCAATTTATTGACTTTCACAATTTACAGACGATACTACTTTGATTCTTGATGAAGCTATTGAATCCCTTAAGTCTTCCACTGATATATTAACTCTTTTTTACAAGGTTTTCAGACAAGAAACTCAACATTACTAATACAAAGGCAGTCGGGTTAGGACGTATGAAACATAGCGTGGAAATCGTTCATTATAGGCTTAAGCTCAGTGGGTCGTAAACATTTAATCTATTGTGAGAAAGGTTTCAGTCATTGCAATAAAATGGTACAATTTAAACACATGATAAAGAAGTTTTTGGAGGCTCGGCAAAACAATTCCTAGTACCAATTGGTAAATACAAAAAACTGCCAACGTGTTTATTCTGAGTCGGCGCAAAGAACGAGTTTGATATGGCGTAAGGATACATCGAAGCCGTCAGGCCGTACGGACGGCTCATTCTTCATAGTAGTTGACGAGTTGACAAGGAATGGCAAAACTAACTGACTGACTTTGGATTAAAGACGTTTTTCAAACATTCGGACATGCACGTCTTTTAAGGGATTAAAATAATGAGTGCACAACGTACTACTTAATTACTCGTCGAATGACTGACATGTTCCATTGATGTAATAATGCATGCAAACGTGCTACTTAATTTACATGTCTGGAGGAGGGAACGGAAAAGTCCGGCTGGAGTCCCTAAGCGTAAGCGGAATCCTTCTAAAACGTCATGGAGGTACTATCCATCAAATTCTGCCTAATTATCTAAATCATGCTGTTCCTACAACCAATTGTGTGTTAGCCACATATTATAAATAGGATCAAGCTAACCAGCTACGTAGCGTACATTATTTTCCGATAGGAAAATAAAACAATAACAGGTAAGTGTGTGGTCTTAACTAGGTAATCTTCGAGTGATCTTTCAGAACGGGGGACAAATGGATTATATTTGAATAATTTTGAGTCTATAAAGAAATGGGTTTACAAGCCAAATTTAAAACCCTTAGATATTTGAGGCAATTCTTCAGACCTTAAAGGGTCGAGGAGTAATCTCCGATGGTGGGAGCAAGTAAAGGTTCAGGTGTTCGGGCGGCTCGAACTTGTGTGTAATCCGACCCTTGGATCTGACTGGATTGATAAGGCAGGTTGCTCGTCGGAGGTCAAATGTGATAGTCTGGGACGAAATTTTCCATGATTCCCTAAGTTCTTTGAGAATAAGCGTAGCTAGGGGGACTGGGCACCCACTATATTTCTCCCCCAGGGCACTGAGGTTCTCCGCTGACATATTGTATCCGGATTCCATGATTCTGTCGAGTCGTCCCTCACATTAAAGTCTCTTAGATCGTTCAAAAATCTTCTATTAGGAGTCTCGCCGCTTTCTACCTTCTATAAGCTCACCCAATCCAATTTCTACTGTCTGGTCTAGGTAATACATCGCCGCTAAACTGTTTGGACGTGGGCGGTGGCAACTACTTAGGTGTTATTTTCTTTGTCACCGCTGCTCCGGGGGTCGCTGGAAGGGGAGCTTGGCATCGGTCGATTCGGTGTAGTGCACTCCCGCTATTACACATGCGATCTTCCTCCTTGGTCATGTCTTCTGGGGCTTGGTGGCTGTTTCTATTGTTGTTGGAATCCTACACCTAAATCAGCAGAAGTGTTGTGCTTTTAGCTTGGGCCTTTAAGCTCCACCTTGATACAGTACTCAGACTTAAGCCTTTGATTACATCCAGGGCCTGGGTAGAAGATGAAGAAAGGCCTGGGTAGAAGATGAAGAAAGGCCTGAGTAGAAGAAGAAGAAAGGCCTGAGTAGAAGATGAAGAAAGGCCTGGGTAGAAGAAGAAGAAAGGCCTGGGTAGAAGATGAAGAAAGGCCTGGGTAGAAGAAGAAGAAAGGCCTGGGTAGAAGATGAAGAAAGGCCTGGGTAGAAGATGAAGAAAGGCCTGGGTAGAAGAAGAAGAAGGGTCTGGGTAGTCATCATCGTTTCCATCTCTAGCTTTATTCTTAATGTGCCATGCTGGATGGTCTCTTAGCTGAGGACTATGGCAAGACTGATTTTATTCGATCTTGGATATGAGATGCATATCGGCCATCTGTTCATTCGCGTCTATGCCCCTAATGCGTGCCATGCACGCACCTCGGGGGTTCAATGTACGCAGAACGCACTATTTAATTGCTAGTAGAGTGGATAACAAGTACCCACTCGACGCTTTAACGGATGCACCGCATACTATTTCATTTACAAATCTGGAACAGGAAAGGAAGGAGACATCAGCTGCAGTCCCAAAAAGCGGTAGAGGGAATCTTCTGAAAGTCTTACATGTACTATCGATCAAATTCTGCTCAGATATATAACTCTGGCAGTTCTACGACCAGTTGTGTGTTAGCAACATCATAATTAGGATCATGCTGACCAGTTATGAATTTTCCTACTTTTAGAATTTAAGAAAAAAAGAAAACAATTCAAGGTCAATGTGGCCAGTAAGTTTTTGTCATCCTAATTAGTTCATATTCGAGAAGTCTTTTCGAACGGTGGACGAATGGATCATATTTGTATATTAAATGAGTTATTGTCGAAAGGGGATTTCAAGCCAAAGTGCAAACCTTTAGGCATTTGAGGCAGTTCTTTGAGCCCCTTAAAAAGGGCTGAGATTTAACCTCTGAAGGCGGAATGGAGAACGGTTTCAGGTAGTTAGGCGGCACAAACTTGTGTCTAATCCGTTCCTTAGAGGTAACTGGAACGACCAAGTCAGCAATCACTAGGCTGCTCATCGGCGGCAAAACAGTGATGGGTTGGTAAGAAATCATGTGTGATTCTCTGAGCTTGTTTAGGATCTGCATCGCTAGGGGTATTGGGCACCCGCTATTTTTCCCCCAGTGCTCTGGCGTTCCCCGCCGACATTATGAAGTTGGATTTCGTGATTATGTTGTGCCATCCCTCACATTTCAGTCACTTGGAGGCTGCCGAGACCGTCCGGAAGTCTTCTATGTGGTTTTTTGCTGATTCTCGATATCCTTTTAGCTTAACAAGCCCCCATTCCATAGCCTGGTTGCTAAGGTACCCTGCCACTAGTTGCTTGGGCGTGGGCATTGGCGTCTGCTTAAGTTGTGGTTTGTTTGTCACCGCTCTCAACTCCGGATGCGCTGTAACTGTACTCTAATTTTCGCTCAAAGATAGTTATATTGCTGTTACACGTGGTGGGTGAAGTTGTCTCATTTCGGCCTCTTGTTTTCTATTTACCTATTGGGCCTCTTTGCCCTTGCATACGTTATTCCTCCCATCCTGAGCCCCATTTTGAGTTGCACTCATTGTTAGTGGTACTGGAGAACGTGGCCTTCAGGATTTGAAGTTGGAAGTGGTGTTGTTGCTTTTGGAGGGGAGATCTTGTTGTCCGGGGTTCCTCGCCAAGGGCACGCGACAACGGCTGTGCCAGCGTAATACTCATCTGCTGTTGTGCCTGCGATGCTCCTCTCTGTGTGCTGTAATTCCAGGGAACTGACAGGATACTCTGGAGCGGTATTCTCTCCTGCATTGCTGCACACCATTGGTCTTCTCTTTGCAGGTCCAGAAAACATATGGTAAAGGCCAGTTGGTCTCCTCTCCTAGATGAATTGGGTGGCTGCTTGTTCATCGCAGAATGGCTGCCTCTCCTAGCTGCAGCTGGACGGTTTCCTCGCTGGTCTGTTCTGGCCCACTACACTCTTCTGATGGTAGTCCGCTCGTTTGTACCACTCGACCTGGGTGGAGGTGGTAGGTTGGACAGCAACTGTGGACATCGAACAACAACAGCAAGAAAATCAATAACAAGAAACTTCACACCAAAACGTATTTCTCACTATATATTCAAACCCTAATGAGACATATTTTGACGTGACGTTGTTTTGGCCCTGAAGCTTATAATAGAAAGAAATGTACCTCACAACAGCATAAGATTGTATGAAAACGAATGTGTAGATAAACTCTTTCTACAAAGTACCCGTCGTTTATAAGAAACGATAAATATAGTTGGGACTATTGGTAATACTAATAGACTTAACGTGTGTGTATGTGTGTGTGTGTGGTATTGTCAAATGCGATGTATAGTACGTAATGAGTTTAAAGTTTTTATATAATTAACCTTAAAAAAGTGTCTTTCAAATGTAGAGGGGCAATCTGTTTTACTGAAAGTATATTTATATGAGCTAAAACACCCAATTTAATATTGTATTTTACATGCAATCGATCACGGCATTGACACAGTATTGAGCTATTGCATTGTAGTTACGGTATTCCATGAAGACTAATTAAGATGCAATGTTGCATTTTACATGTACGATGGCCTTGCATACAATGCAAACTACACGATACCACGTGGGTCTTCCTTCAGTCATCCGAGTTCTTTGACTGACACTCATATTACACGCATACCTTTAACCCCGATGGCTATCAAACTTTCCATATTTTTCAAGAACTCCTGTGGTAAGTACTGATAATAGGAGAGAGAATTCCAAAGCATTCATAAATAAAGACTTATTTGTTTGTTTATATTTTACCTCTTTTCATCTCGTCTTTCACCGCATGTTATTCTCAAAGCATTCATCCACCTAAGTTTATATCTTCGGGTACCGTCAGTCTTTAGTTCTTTTCTAAAGTGGGTACTACGTTGTGTCAAATAGGTCACGTATAGGGAACAAGTTACTTGTACAATTAGTTATATTTATATTAGTCGTTATTTAGTGACATTGTTCTGTATTTGGGAAAACTAGATAGTTATGTTGTTTTGTTTATGACATTTGAACACTGGGTATATTAGTTTTTGTCATTGTAAAATGTAGTCATTTGCGAAGACATGGCTGCTTTATGACCAGGATACAAGGAGGCAGCTTAATAATGTGGCTTGTGGTCTGCATAGAGGAAAAATATTAGACTAATGTCTTACATTTTGTACACACCTCTCCGGTGGCCTAAGTGGTTAGAGCATCTGCCTTCGATGCGGGAGATAGCGGGTTCGAACCCCGGCCGAGTCATACCAAAAACTTATTAAAATGGTGAAAGATAGATATAGATGGGAGTTTAACATCAGTCCTTTAACATGGGATATTCCATTGTACCCATGATTGATATTCCCATGACATGATCGGTAGGGATGGACTGGTACCCGGCCCGGCAACCCGGGACAGGCTGGGATTTGCATTACTTTGAAATACCCGAGGCTACTTGAAGATAAAAATTGATCTTACTGGTACCCCCTCCTTCTTCCTGGGAGTCGCTAATAAAAAATAAAAACCGCAAAAGACATTGTTTTATGGCTGAAAAAGTGCGGGTGAGAGCGGGGGCTGGGGGGTGGAGAAACCGGACAAATTGGGAGTGGAGAAAACCGACCCAGTAAAAATTGACCAACCTGAACCCGGTAGCCGGCAAAAATTCCATACCCGTCCATCACTAAAGATTAGTCTGTATACGGACAATGGGAAATTGACATTAGTCCTTCACATGTGATATCCCATTATCCCCTTAATTCCTTTAAATGTTAGGTCTGTATAGGGATAAAAGGACATAGGGACTTGTCATATTAAAAATTCACTTACTAACCAACTTGCTGTTTTGACTAGCCAACACTCAGTTATCTACTAATCAACACTCACACTCAGTAATCAACATGCCGTTTTGACTGACCAACACCCACTTCTCTACTTACCAACACTCTGTTTTGACTGATCAGTATCTACACTTACTAGTCACCACAAGGTTGGATGTGAGAGAACAGGGTGCAATCACACACTATAGTTATGCTATCACACTCAACTGTAGGAAGTGTAAGGGGAGAAAATTATAGGAATATACACATACTATACATACAAATATACTTATTTACTATCACACACACGAGCAGGGCTTCTTACACAATGTACAAACAAACACGTATAAAAAAATAGGAGTGCTTACACATAATATCTCAACGAACAGACTTATATACGATCATGCACAAAGGTAAGGTGGTTTCACACTAAAAACCCAAATATCCACGAGTGTTTTTTTTTTCATTTTAATTGTTAAAGGCATTGTAATGTGTCGAATTTTGAAGAAGTACTGGATCCTAAAGTTGAATAAATTGTGCATTAAAATTTTATCATAGTCAAGCCAGAAAAGTCTTTGAGAAAGTTCACTTTGATATTTCCCTTGTTTCATCTGCGAAACATAAAAGGGCCTACGTTTAAGCTTCAGTGGAATTGACCAAGTCATCGTAACTGTATATTGGCAGAGAGTACATTAGAGCTACCGACCGTATCCGTTTGGAGGGGACCTTATGTCAAATAATTGATCTTCAAAGTAAAGCTAATTGCATCATATCCTAGGCTCTCAAAATCTGATGAAAGACATGATTATTCTGGGGAACATTTAGGAACAGTTGCTTTAGATTGGTCAGTTAAACTTGAGGCGTACACTTTAGAAATAATGGGGAATTTAAGGTAGCGACTTGGCTCAGAATTCTTTAGTCCAGGGGTGGGCAAAGTGCGGCCCGCGGGCCACATGCGGCCCGCCACAGAGTTTTTTGTGGCCCCCCAAGACATTCAGAAAACCCCGCCTTGAACTGAGATTTGCTTCATGTCCGCGGCCGAAAGTTCGTCTCGTGTTTTCCATTAGAGCGGCTACGTCAATGCGCGTGCGCAGGCAGTGTAAATACGCACTTTTCCGGTTTGTCAGTTTTATTTCAATTTTGTCTTTGCAACAGTAAAATTTAAAAATTTCCAAATTAAGTGGGGCCATGAACCCTCCGAAAAAGCATAAAATTGGTGATGAATCCCGTGTGTTTAATGAAGAATGGACACACAAATATTTCTTTGGTAATACAGGCAAGAAAGCAGTGTGTTTACTGTGTCATGAAACGATTGCCGTATTTAAGGAGTACAATCTGAAACGACACCACGAAACAAAACATAACGATTTTGGCGGCAAACTTTCTGAGGACGAACGCAAGAAGAAAGCTGCAGATTGTGTTACAAAGTTGAAGAAGCAACAAACATTATTTACAAAGCAATCAACACTTCAGGATAGTGCTACAGAGGCCAGTTTCACGATAGCCTACAACCTCGCTAAACGCAACAAGCCTTTTTCGGATGGTGAGTTTGTTAAGCAGTGTATGGTAGATTGTGCAAGCGTATTGTGTCCTGATGTGAGAAGCAAATTTGAAAACGTTTCATTGTCAAGAAGGACTATAGTGCGCCGCATTGACTCAATCAGTGACGAACTAACAGAACAGCTGAAGACCACGAGCAAAGATTTTGTTTGGTTTTCATTGGCACTGGATGAAAGCACAGATAATGAAGACACTGCGCAGTTACTCATTTTTATCCGTGGAATTAATGAACATTTTCTCATCACAGAGGAATTACTAGGCCTGGAATCAATGAAAAGTACAACCACTGGTCAGGACTTGTTTGAGTGTGCTGTAAATTGTGTTGAGAAAAGTGGCTTGTCATGGAATAGAATGGCAAGCATTATAACAGATGGGGCCAGAGCTTTTACTGGAAAAAATGTGGGTATGGTTAAGCTTTTAAAAAACAAGTTACAAGCACAAGACGCAGACAGTGATGTCTTGTCATTTCATTGCATTTTGCATCAGGAAAGCCTTTGTAATGCTGCACTGACTTAAAGCATGTGATAGAACCTGTTGTAAGTGTGGTGAACATAATCAGAGCAAGGGCACTCAACCATCGACAGTTCAAATCAATGCTTGAGGATATGGAGGCAGATTATGAAGATGTAATTTACCACAACAGTGTGAGGTGGTTGAGCTTGGGCAAAGTGATAAAAAGAGTCTGGGTATTGCAGAATGAAATCCTCTTATTTCTGGATATGAAGGGGATTTCTTGTGATTTTGTGATCAAAATGGGATGTGAGGAGTGGAGATATGAGATGATGTTTGCAGCTGATGTATTTGAGAAATTGAATGAAGTGAATGTGACATTGCAGGGAAAGGGGTTGTTCGCACATGAAATGTGGAAGCATGTAAAATCATTCAATGCAAAACTAGGTCTATTTGCAAGGCAAGCAGGTGAGGGCAAGTTTTGTCATTTCCCTTTATTAGGAAAAGAGAAAGTGCCTGAAAGTGTTTCCGCTAAGATTAGGGATCATTTGCAGAATTTGGAGGGCGAGGTCACAAGAAGATTTCAGGACTTCAAGAAGATTGAGCCTAAATTTAATTTGCTGTCTTCTCCTATCACTGCTGATATTGATACAGCACCTGAGGAGCTGCAGCTTGAACTAATTGACATGCAGTCAGATCACACAGTGAAAGAAATGTTTAATACTGTGACATTAGTTGACTTTTATAAGTCTTTGTCTGCTGAAAAATTCCCATGTGTGAAAAAAATTTGCTAGGAAAATGTTCTCTATATTTGGATCTACATATATTTGTGAGCAAAGTTTTTCTTGCATGAAGATCAACAAGAGTAAATACAGATGCTCTTTGACAGACATAAACTTGCAGGCAGTGATGAGAATCTCAACAAGCAACTTCACTCCTGATTTCAAAAAAATTGTAAAAAAGTGTGATAGGGTGCACTTGTCTCATTAAACTGATTCTATAATTAAATGTGCTAGCAGCTAGAAATCTAGATAATATGACATTAGCACAATAAATAAATTTAATAAAACTACCACTTTTGTTTAAGTTTTATTTATTGATTTTTATGATACCATTTATACTTTTTCTGAAATGAAATGTAATGTTAACTAAAGAATACAATCATTTTAAACGGTGCGGCCCTCCGCTAAAATCCGCTACCACAAAGTGGCCCCCGAGCCAAAACAATTGCCCACCCCTGCTTTAGTCCAATTTTGCTTGCGAGAAGTCGAATTTGAGACTCCGGTGGAAAACCTGAGAATAGAGTTTTCCCTCGTTAACAAAGTAGAGAGGCCAGATAGCTGTCTTGAAAGGAAAAGACAGGCTATAGTGCTAGGACACACGATTGTGTGGAAAAGAAACAGCATTAAGGTACGCAATTTTAATTTCTATGTAATTTTCTATTTTGTTGTTTGGTTTTATGCAAATGTGTAGTATTTCATAGGGATTTGTGAATAGTCCAATTATTCAAATGTGTGGTATTTTATAGGGATTTATGCATTAATTTCCTTTGTCTGTAGGATGATACTGTTTATCATGAGTTAATGATAACTGCATATTTATATATGATTTTGTAATGCTCAAATGATCTTGCAGGTTATTGGTTACTGTAAGCTAGAATTTAGTGAATCTTATGCAATAGTAATCGAGCATTTATCTTATTGAGTGGAACTGACTAGCCAGCTGTAAGAAGACGTATAGTAATGTATGCTCATATATACAGCAATTGCCGCGTGGAACACGGACGATGAACTGTTTAATTAAGGTCAGAATTGGTATATTGCAATGGTCATTTGTAACTATAGGTAACGATTGTACCTTACCTCAAATATAATTTGTAAGGACCGTTAATCGTTAAGGTCACATTATGCAGTGTGGATAGCTATTTACGTCTCTGAATAACGGAAGTAAGAGAATTTTATATATACGGATAGGTGGTGAACATATTTAGCTTTAGTCGTAATCTTGTCATTTAAGGGAACAGCTTTCTATATTCCTTTAAACCTGACGAGGACAGTCCAAGAGGGAAGTCCGCAAATAGAGAGTTCAGAATAGAAGGATCAAGAGGAAGAACCAAGCATACACGCTAGACGTGGAATACACAAAGTCAAAAGAGAACGACGTCAGGTGATGCAAGTCAGGCGTGGACATTGTACTCTTGTCACCACTCGTTACTATGATGAACGAATCCGTAAATTGAACACTGTTATTAAATTCCATTAATGTAAATCGGTGGGATAGTAATTGCACTTTTAGTTTATGTATTAATTAAATAAATTTATTTTATTTTTATTGTTTAAAGGGGTTCGTATTTGCTTATTTCTTCTCAATAGTCTTTTTCAGTTCTCTGTCAGTGTTCTATCTATCTACTCACACTGGGCAATAACATCGAGGGAGGTCATCCTCTAGATAACGATCGCCAAATCAATTAACAGAAGGACACACACACAGCACACACGTCTCACGTCGCACTTCCCCACCCCTCCCCACCCCCTTTACAGGCATACACAAGCACATAGTGGCAATGATTGAGTTGTATCTCTTTTTTAAGAGAAGTGGATAGCCCTGAAATGGGTCGTTGTGGTTGGGAACTAAAAATGGTTAATTTATACCACAGCTCTCAAACCTAGCTCAGCACACTGCACATTACTACCTCATCTCGAATATCTCATAGAGTCTTGAGCTAGTACAGTATCATTCCTTCATAGAGTCTTGGGCTGGTAGGGTATCATTCCCTCGTAGAGCCTTGAGTTGCAAGGGTATCATTTCCTTATAGTCTTGAGTTGGTAGGGTATCATTTCCTCATAGAATCTTGAGTTAGCAGGGTATCATTCCCTCATATAGTCCAGGAGGACAAGACAGTAACTGTTCTAATCCAAATCAGCGCTGATGAAGAAAATACATACAATATTGTCCACACACTATCGAATTCAATTCTTGCAATCCCACATTGACCTGAGTAGATACAGCATTTCTTCTCATAAAGTCTATGATGATCCTCGTCTTCCAGTGGAAGCAGTTAATAGGAATCAAAATACTATAGTCTTCTTGAAAGTACTCAGTGTTGATGATATAAGCTCAAACTTCTTTAGGTTTTCGATGAGGAAGTTTATCTTTCGCACACATCACTGGATTCCAAGAAGTTGTGTACAAACAGTAGGTGAGATGGTAATGAAGTTCTCAAGTACTCATTCTTCACATATAATAATAAGAATTATTTTATACCCGACTTTTTAGGGAGAAAATATCTATCAAGTGTTACGAATATGTAATTTAATTACTTGTGTGCTAGTTTTAAATTCTTTTTATTTTATTTTTTTGTTTCATTACATTTTATTGTAAGGATAATTTTCATGGGATTTTAATCTCTTTTCCGAAAATTGGCTTGACCCGATTAGATTATAACAATTTCTTCAGCACTATTTTCAGCTCACTCTGGTTCATAGATCTTGTAAACATCAAGATAAAACGATTGGCTATTACCAAGGTCATTTTCGGCCCACGTGTTAGCTAATTGTAAACAGCCTTTCTTTTTTATATATTTCCAGCGTAAGAATTTGATTCTTACATAGGACTATTCTAGCTTCGTGCTAAATGGCATTATTTTTAATGCGATGTTCAAATTAGGGGTCACGTAATACATCACGTGAGCCACCATGTGATCTAAAATTGAGGCTTAAAACAGTCAATTGGTATTAAAATTATTCAGTCGTATTTTAAACCTTGAGGGCTCAAGAGGTTTTTATTGTTGTTGCTAGATTGTTTTGAAGTTCATCTATTTTTTGGGGGAATTTAATAATTTATTCTCTAGAAAACTAAACAAGTGCTTCATATTTATAAAAGTTCTGGGAGAAAGAAATTCAGTGGAAATTTACTCTGGAATTCTAAACGGAAACATTATAAAATGTGATTCAATCGAGGATCTATTGCCACCAGTACAACGACGTTATCTGACGTCATCGCCTCCATATTGGAATTTCATCGAGATTCGAACCTGGATTCAATTAGAACTGTTTAGTGAGTGAACTTATATTTTTTAATCCTAGGATTAAATTTTGGATTATATTCACAAACCGTAAGTCCTGTTTCCAATTTTTACATTGTTTTCTAGGGAAATAAATTATTTGGTTAAAATGTACAAAGCTTATTGGCTTCACTCTTGTCTTTTGTTACTTTTGTACGAGCCTACACGTAACAAGAGAAAATTGGGTGCTCGTCCTTGGGATACATGAAATTTGGCTAAAATATTTCAGAAATGTTAGTTTGAAATTTAAATTCCCCATGTTTTGAAATCCCAAGTACTATTTTATATCTTGTTTGAAATCTTTAGTGAAAACAATAGGCTTTCATTCACAATGTCATTAAAAGTGGAGACTTTTCTTTCTAGTCCTAATCAGGAGCAGTTGGAGATTGAAAAAAGATGAGTTGCTTGAACTTGCCAGAAAGTACGATCTTTCTGAAGCAAAGTCTTCCTTAACGAAACAAGAAATTAAAAACATTTTGATTCAATATTTGGTAGAGAAGAATGTTCTTGATAAAAGTGTTTTGGCTTCGGTCAGTAAGTCGGTATCAGACTTTGACATGAAAGTAATGGAATTAAAAATGAAATACAAGATGGAATTGGAGTTAAGGAAGCTCGAGCTTCAGAAAGAGGAAAGAGAGAAAGAGAAACAATTGCAGTTGCAATTAGAAGAGAAGCAATTGCAGTTGCGATTTGTGAAAGAGGAGAGAGAGAGATAGGAGAGGGAGAAAGAAAAACAATTACAATTAGAAGAGATGGAGAGAGAGAGAGGAGAGGGAGAAAGATAAACAAATGCAAATGGAGTTACAGAAAGAACAAATACAATTTCAAAAAGAACAAATGCACGTACAGATGCAAGAAGAGAAGGATGAAAAGGAATTTCAAACTAAAATGAAAGAAATTGAACTGGCAAGTGAAAAGCACATTTCCATTTTACATACAAATTCAAGTTTTGACATTACAAGAAATATTAGGTTAGTGCCCCCTTTTAGTGAAAAAGAAGTAGACAAATACTTTCCTTGTTTTGAAAAAGTTGCTGAAAATTTGAAATGGCTAAGGGAGCATTGGACTCATTTATTACAATGTGTACTAATAAAGCTAATGATAGTTACCATTCAATGTCACTACAGCAAAGTTCTGACTATGATTTGGTTAAGGAATGCATTTTAAAGGGTTATGCGTTAGTCCCTGGGGCTTATCGGCAAAAATTCAGAAACTATAAAATAGAAGCTGGACAAACTCATGTCGAATTTGCAAGAAAAAAAGAGCAGTTATTTGAGAGATGGTGCTTAGCCAAGAAAGTTGAACATGATTATGAAAGTCTCAAACAACTTGTATTACTTGAAGAGTTCAAAAACTGTATCCATTATGACATTAAAACTCATCTTGAAGAGCATAAGATCGAAACCTTGGAAAATGCTGCTCTTGTTGCTGATGAGTATTCTTTAGCTCATAAAGTTCCTGTTGTAAGCAAAACTTTCACACAGCAGTCTACTGGTTGAAAGGTATTTCAGCTTAATACGACTCTTTCTAAAACTCAGTCTGGTACAACTTCTAAAAATCAAGCTTCTGAGAAACTTGATTCAAAATCCTTGTCAATTCCCACGTGTATCTGTTGCAAGGAACAAAGACACGTCATTTCTGATTGCTTCAAACTGAAATATAGGCATCAGAATCAAGATAGACTTATCCCAAATGCTCTTATTTCTAAGAGGTCAAGGTCACGGTCATGTATTGAAAGCAATACATTTGTTAGGTCTAATAAACCGCAGTCTGATTTTATTATGGAGAATTATGAACCATTGATGTCGAAGGGTTCTATATCACTCTTGGGAGATTTGGCCAATCCTATCCGTATTAAAATTTTAAGAGATACAGGAGCTTCTCAGAGTCCTTTATTATCAGGTACTTTGCCTTTTTCTGAGAAGTCCTGTTCTAATGAGAGTGTTCTCATTCAGGGAGTGGAGTGTGGTTTTGTTAATGTTCCTCTCCATTCTGTAAATTTGTCATCAGACTTAGTTTCAGGACCTGTGACAGTCGGGATACTGTCTACTTTGCCCGTTGAGAGTATTCATTTGTTACTAGGCAACGACCTAGCTGGAGACAAGGTTGTGGTTAATCCACTTGTAACTGACAAGCCTTCCTTGGATCAGAAAGTTGATCCTATTGAAAAAGAATACCCTGAATTATACCCAGTTTGTGCAGTTACCAGAGCTATGTCAAAGAAAGCTCTTGAGAATGATTTTGATAAGGAAGGTATTCCTTTAGCTGACACATGTATTGGTCAGGCTTTTGATGAGGTCACTTTCACTTCTGTTTTGGATCAGTCAAAAGGTATTGATCACAGTGATCGTCTTTTAAATACTCATTCTCTTTTGTCTAATCAGGGTGACAAACGACAATCACTTGTCGTCGAACAAGAAAAAGATCCTGAGATATCCTGTTTGTTTCAGAGGACCATTAGTGAAACTGAAGCCACTGAAGTACCTGTCTGTTATTTCATTAAAAATGGAATTCTTATGAGAAAATGGAGACCTCCCGAGGTACCTGCTAAAGACGAATGGTCAGTGAACTATCAGATTGTAATTCCAAAATCTTACAGACAGGAAATACTTAGTTTGACCCACGAAACTCCTCTGGCTGGTCATTTAGGGATAAATAAAACTTATCACAAGATCTTGACTCACTTTTATTGGCGAAAAATCAAAAGTGATGTTTGTAAATTTCGTAGATCTTTCATACTTGTGAAATGATAGGAAAAACCCAATCAGAAGATACCTAAGGCTCATCTGCAACCTATTCGTGCATTTGACGAACCATTTAGCAGAATTATGGTAGATTGTGTTGGTTCCTTACCTAAGACCAAGCCAGACAACCAATATTTGTTGACCACTATGTGTGCGTGAACAAGATTCCTAGAGGCAATTCCTTTGAGGAATACTATAGTAAAAGCTTTGATAAAGTTTTTTTTTTTTTTTTAAAATTAATTTGGCCTTCCCAAATTTGTCCAATCTGGTCAAAGTTCACATTTCATGTCTGGAATTTTCCAGCTAGTTATGCTTGAATTTGGCACTCAGCAATGCAAGTCAAAAGTGAAACTATGGTTTCACAGAATTTTACTTTAGAGAAGTTTTGAGTCTTGTAATAGAGTTCATTCTCTCTTGCTCATTCTTCAAAATTTTCTTCAAATTAGATTCTACGGCCCTTACAAAGTAAAGAAGAAAATGAATGAGTTAAATTATTATAATAGTACTCTGATCTAAATAAATCAATGGAGTATTAGTATATTGAAAGAGATAGCCAAGTAAATTCTGCAATTAATTTAGTTGTACCTGTCCCACCAACTGAGGATTTAAGTGAAGAAATTCAAATGGACTCTGTTGATCTTGGGGTAACAAATCTTCGGAATTCGGGAATTATGAAAAATCTGGACCAGACACTTTTACATTTGCAACAACAAGAAAAGAATGAACTTAAACAGTTATTATTCGAATATGAGCACTTCTTTACAGATATTCTTACAAGGAGAAACACAATTTTTCATGACGTTGAAATTGTAGAGTCAAAACTTGTGAAACAACACCCATACAGGATGAATCCTCTCAAACAGGAATACTTGAAAAAGGAAATTCAGTATTTGTTGGAGAACTATTTGATAGAGCCCAGTAAAAGTGACTGGAGTTCACCATGTATACTTGTTCCGAAACCGGATAAAAGTTTCCGTATGTGCACTGATTATAGGAAGGCGAACAGTGTGACAAAAACAGATTCATTTCCATTACCAAGAATCGATGACGGTATTGATAAAATTGGAAATGCCAAGTATGTCACCAAATTTAACCTTCTGAAAGGATTTTGGCAAATTACACTAAAGGAAAGAGCAAAGGAAATTTCGGCATTTGTGACTCCATCAAGATAAAGTAATGCCGTTCGGGATGAAGGGTTCCCCAAGTACCTTTCAACGTTTGATGAATATGATTACCTCTGGTCTAGATAATTGTGATGCTTACATCGATGATGTCATCATCTACAACGATACCTGGAAAGAACATCTAGCCACGATTCGGAAATTCTTTGAAAGACTCACTGATGCAAATTTGACAATCAATTTATCTAAAAGTGAGTTTTGTCGTGCTTGTGTAACTTTCCTAGGACATATTGTGGGACATGGTCATGTTAAATCTATAGATACTAAGGTCAAAGCTATCTCTGATTTCCATGTGCCTGTCAGTAAAAAACAACTGATGGGTTTTTTGGGTATGGCTTGATACTATCGAACATTTTGTTCTAATTTTCCTAATATTGCTGAACCCCTGACAAACTTGTTGAGTACTGAAAACAAGTTTCTTTGGACTGAAAAATGTCAGGAGGCTTTTGATAGGTTAAAAGCCATACTCAAATGGTGCGCCGGTTCTGACAGCTCCAAATTGCAATCCTTTAAATTATCTGTTGATGCGAGTGATGTTGGGGTTGGAGCAGTATTGATTCAAGAAGATAGAAATGGTGTTGATCACCCAGTGTGCTATTTCTGTAAGAAATTAAATAAGCACCAAAGAAATTACTCAACAATCGAGAAGGAATGTTTGACTTTAATATTGGCATTACAGCATTTTGAAGTTTACATTAGCTCGGCTCCTTCTCCGGTTGTTGTGTTTAGTGATCACGACCCCCTTACTTTCATCGACAAGATGAAAAATAAAAATCAAAGATTATTAAGGTGGAGTTTGTTTTTGCTAGAATATAATCTTAACATCAGGCACATCAAAGGAAAAGACAATTTGATTGCAGATGCACTTTCCCGTGTATAGAAATATTATTTCATGTACACTGTGCATAATTCATAAGAGTTTTCTTATGTAATTTTGTTTTACGTCATGTATAATTTACATATGGTGAAAAGAAAGCTTTATTATAGAACTGTTTCTTTTTCTTTATGGGTGGAAGTGTTACGAATATGTAATTTAATTACTTGTGTGTTAGTTTTAAATTCTGTTTATTTTATTTTCTTGTTTCATTACATTTTATTATAATGATAATTTTCATTGGATTTGAATGTCTTTTCCGAAAATTGGCTTGACCCGATTAGATTATAACAATTTCTTCAGCACTATTTTCAGCTCACTCTGGTTCATAGATCTTGTAAACATCCAGATAAAACGATTGGCTATTACCAAGGTCATTTTCGGCCCACGTGTTAGCTAAATTGTAAACAGTCTTTCTTTTTATATATTTTCAGCGTGAGAATTTGATTCTTTCATAGGGCTATTCTAGCTTCGTGCTGAATGGCATTTTTTTAATGCGATGTTCAAATTAGGGGTCACGTAATACATCACGTGAGCCACCATGTGATCTAAATCGAGGCTTAAAACAGTGAATTGGTATTAAAATTATTCAGTCGTATTTTAAACCTTGAGGGCTCAAGAGGTTTTTATTGTTGTTGCTAGATTGTTTTGAAGTTCATCTATTTTTTGGAATTTAATAATTTATTCTCTAGAAAACTAAACAAGTGCTTCATATTTATTAAAAGTTCTGGGAGAAAGAAATTCAGTGGAAATTTATTCTGGAATTCTAAACGGAAACATTATAAACTGTGATTCAATCGAGGATCTGTTGCCACCAGTACAACGACGTTATCTGACGTCATCGCCACCATATTGGAATTTCATCGAGATTCGAACCTGGATTCAATTAGAACTGTTTAGTGAGTGAACTTATATTTTTTAATCCTCGGATCAAATTTTGGATTATATTCACAAACCGTAAGTCCTGTTTCCAATGTTTTCATTGTTTTCTAGGGAAATAAATTATTTGGTTAAAATGTACAAAGCTTGTTGGCTTCACTCTTTTCTTTTGTTACTTTTGTTCGAGCCTACACCTAACACAAGTCAGTCAGTGAACGAGAAATCTCAGTATTCTGTTGGAAGAGTAGTTGAGTATCTTTCGTCTCCAGATATGTCAGTGGAAGTAAGAAATGATTACTTGAGTCTTTTATACCACTCTTTAACTTCAGGGAATAGTATCTGTACTTCTTCTAAATAGTCTTCCAACGTTTCTTCTTTACTCATCATGGAACGTTGGTCGTGTTACATATGGCTAGAATGATCGTCTTGACACAATGTTCTCTGGTCAGGACTGTTATTCTTTTATCCAAGTGGCGAGGAAAACAAGGCACCGAGTGTTGGTTTTATTCTGGCCGTCGTGACATTATCAATGTATCTTTCTTTTCTTTTTCTTCTTCTCTACTGCTGTTCTGGAAGGAACACATAATCTTTGCCTACGTCCATATGCTCCATGCTCTGTTTTAGTAGTTGCCAATCACTTCCTGCAGACTGTTGATTTCCGGAGTATTATTAAATTCTGTATACAATACCAATGTGTTCACGAGGGCTACTGTAAGCTATTGTTCCACACGAAGTTTGCCCGATTTGATAGGATTGAAATGCCCTTCGTCGCAGCCTTGGTCTGGAGTGAAATCAAATCTCAAAATAGCATATCCTCCTGCATAATCGTTGTAAAAACTGTCATGGGTACTGTTCAGTCCTAAATGTCATCCGGCATTCAACATAGTAATGTAAGATTTCAAGTAGCTTTTGTATGGTGTTACTAATCTAGGTCTTAAAATAAGTAACAAAAGAAAGTGAAACCGTCAATGTAAGTAAAAATCAACAAGTTATTTATTTGTCTACTTTAAAATAGGAAATTTTCGAAACCCTTACAGTATTGTGAAATAAATACCAAATAATCCTAAATGTCCTAGCACAAGTCCAAAAGTATAGAAGGTTCTGAATGAATTTCAATAGTCCTGATGTATCACAGTGACATAATCCAGAATGTCTTTGAATGAGTTTTCTCAATAATCCAAAATAATATCTTACTCCAGAAGTCAACGAGCACTTGGTAACTCAAATGAATGATTTAAATAATTCCTCTAAACCGATATCTGAACACATCTACAATGATTCCAGAGGCTGATCATAAAACATGAATTAAGAAAGCGTCTATCGATGCATATTTCACTTGACCTTAGACACAGTAGAATGTTCTGTAATTCCTTAGAGTTATTTCCAATTGGAAAATTTTTTCAATCGTTTTCTAGAATATCCTGGACTCAAACAGCAATGTCAACATCTTATAGCTTACAATCATAAACAAAGGGTAGCTATGTAAAGATGTTATTTACAAATTAACATTAGAGGTCTGATGGGTTTTCGAGGTCTCTTACCTTGTCCTTGCTGTAACTTGGAGGAGGAATTAATGACTACGACAAGAGTGTGCATTTATATGTGTATCTCGGTGATATTTGTGTCCAAGTTCTCCTTTTATAATAATATGCACACTGTCAAAATATAATTTACTGATTAGAAGATAACGAGGATGCATTGAAGGTGATACGTGTTTATTCCATCATCCCAAGAATCTATGGATTTAACAACTTTGAAAGCTGAATTCGACAATATCAGAGGACACATGAATCAAATTCAGTCCATCGTTCTTTCCATAGGATTGCAAAAATACTTGAAGAATATGTTGTAACTATAGTGCCATGTTTGCGTTTCCACCCAGAACAGCAACTGTGGAAAGGTGTCACAGAGCGCTTTTCTGTCGGAAAAGTCCATTTCGAGAGGATGAGAAAATGGATGGTACTCGGTCAGTGCACGTATGTTAGTTTTCTTCAGTGCTTTGCTAAAATGGTCACTGAAATAAGCTGAAATCTTTCGAGCATAACATAATATCCTGCAGGAAGGAATTCTCGTATCATAGATATTCCATCGAGGATCTGATGATGCTGGTTGTAATACTTCATAATAGACAGGAGAAGTTTTGTCTAAGTGTTTCTGGCGTGTTCATTGGATATTTCTACGACGAAAGTGGTTTGATCTGTGGTAATGTTAGAGTGATTTCTACCAAAGCCACTCGCCAATGAGCTTCGTGATCCGTTCAAACCAATTCAAGTAATTTGGCCGTGAAATAATAAAATTTGTTATTGGGAAACCCATCTAAAGACCTGTCACTAGGTAATGTTAAGGACAATTTTTAATTCGTAGTTCGAAAGGTTACTTAGATGAGTACTTAGATGGCAAAGGATAGTCATTTTCCAAAGGTTCCAGAGAATTGCTGTGACTGGAAGGCATTTCTCTACGAGCGATCGGGAAGAAATAAATACATCTGCAGAATTAAATAGTCCACAGTTGTTTATATCCTTTTTGAAAACTCCAGTTTCCATATACTGCTCAAATGACACAATACACCACAAACATTTAGCAGACAATGACAATTATACATTTAGGGACACGTTCTCCAAACCCACGTTTGCTTTTGCTGTTTCTGTAGTTCTTAAAGAGATTAATCCCGAAAAGGAGGTGAGAACGACATGTTCGTGACTTCCACTTCTTTTCCTATACTCGATGACTTGTGAAATCCAATAATCGAACCTGGTGAATAGCCTTTCCAACGTACTTGGATTTCTTGGAGTAGATATTTTTCCACTTTACGTGTTCTTCGACTGAGAATGCTTTCGATATCGTACATATCGTCTTCTTTCTTTGTCACTCGTTGTAACTCTCGCAAGTTAAAAGTTCCTTTTAAAACTTCTTCGTTCGTGTCTTCCAATTTATAGAGAAAAGAATCACATCTACATACTGGTCCTGTATTACGAAACCATTCTGTTGTACAGCTGGCTAATATCCCTTGCCAAAAGTTTGTTTTTCCAACGCGAACCCAATCTCGGTGTTCAAAACATCCTTCTTTTACGTGATGACAGATGCTCCAAACATCCAATTAAAATACCACATCGTTGTGAGGTGCACTTCTTCTGGAACACATCCGATAATACGATGATTCGGTTTATTGTAAACTCTGACGTCGATGTATTTTGAGAATATGTTCACGTGTAAAATATTTTTACACGCGCTCTTCTAAAGTTCTTTGAAAACGTTCTACCACACAGGCTTTGATTTCATTATTTTCAGTGGCGAATAAATGCAGGTGTCGTTTGTACTTTAAAAATTCTAATAAATTTGGTGCATTTGTCTGTTTGCAATCGCAGAGTGCGTCAATCACGTTGTTTTAAGACCATTTTCAGTCAAGATTTGCCTATTTGTTTAGCCAAGTCTTGACCTTGAGATTTATCTCATGGACTATGAACAACAGGACACAGTAAACATTGGGACTGATCATGCCATGCGCTTAACTTTGCTGAAATAAAGTTTGAATAATATTAACACACTGGCATTATGATTATATCGTTTTCGTGTAAACCAAAATTAAGTTCTTCTTCTTTTACCTCATGTCATCAAATATGACGAGATGAGTTTGTCTAAAGTCAGACACGATCTCATCATCTTCGCGAGGAATCATTCCAGAGACAAATGGCAAAACGACTTTGTCGTAGAGGATACAATTACGTTTTGCTTTTCACTTGAATCAATACAAAGTCTTTGTAAATGCGTTCCCTTTGCCCAACAGGGAAACCTGGAACCATTTCCTGTTCTAAACTAATAATCACGACCTACCAAAGGACGGTACTTAAATCACAGAGACCATCTGGCATGTTCAAAGAAAGCTGAATTTTATACTCCCATTCGTGAAGTTTCAAACCGTAATTGACAGTTATGGGAGATCGATTGGTCTAAAACACTCACCTTTATCGATTACCGTCATCTCACCTCTGTCCACGTAGGTTTGCGTCTTGGGCTCAGACAAGGTGGGTATGTGAGTACGTTTGCCAGTAGTTTCCTGTGGCTCGGTGGTTCTTACCGGGGTTATCCTGGATTCTTCTATAACTGTTATACTTGCCACCATGTATAGACTATCGTGTGCTGAGAAATGGCGTTAAACTCACAATAACAACATAACTGAAGCGATGTACATGATCTCGTCTGATGTTAACAAATCCTATTGTCGCTAAACATGTGTGAATATATACATCCAAACATGTTGACCATCTTTTTAAACGTCCTGTATCGACTGGCAAAATTACAATAGTCAGGAAAGCCAAGTAAAACTTAGAGTATTCTTTGATGGGCTTGTGGTATCCGGAATGATGTGAGAGTATAGCTGAGATTCTGCAATGGATACACGTACGGAATAGCTTTCGATAGTAGAGAGCCAACGTTGTCATGCGTCGCTGCTGTCGCAGGTTATAGCATCACTCTGATCACAAGGCGCAGCATCGCGATCGATGGTATTTTCTTCTCACAATGATCTTTTTTTTCTTTGTTTTTGTTGTTTATTTATTTATGTTTTGTTTTACGACTTTTATACTGGAGGTAATGTGTTTGTGATCGGGAAGTCGCATTCGTTTCTCGAAGATGATGTAACAAACCTCTTACAAAGGTCGGCTGGCGATCTGATGATCTGACAAAGGACAGTCTTGTGAGATTGACTCTGATGACACGAAAGTATTGGTTTTGACCCGACGTTAATTTTTTTAAACATGTTGAAATCACCGCTTCACTCGAATGATAAGTTCATGCTTCTCATTTTACTTTGAATTAGCTTTGAAGTTCTCATCTCCGTAATGGTAGTGATAATGTTTAGATCTACACTTAGAAAAAACTCATAACTGCGCAAGCTCCTAAAAGGTCATCTTCGATGTGTGGTTGATTGTGTCCAGTTTTATCGATGTACATATAACTATCGGTGTCAAAGATAAAGGACCCAGTTTCATAACGATTACAAGACGGAATTCATTTTTAAAGGGACATCGGCTGTCACCTAAGCAGCAATGATGACATTGCCAGACTCATCGAGGAGAACATACTCCCTGATCTCTTCGTAATTCACCATGATCAAAATCTTGATGAGTGATTGATACGTGTTTAATGAGTCTTCCATGATCGTCGATGAGTTGAAAGTAATCAGTGGATCTTACAAATATTCCTCATTAGACAATATCGTACGTTGAGCCAGTTTTCCCCAGAAACAGATCAGCATGACCTTAGCTTGCGATCGGGTTCTTTCGTTGGGTTCTACTTCTTCCAAGGTGATGCCTTCGTGGAATCGGTACCATTGTTTCAACTGATCGTTGTCTTCTGGGCTGTGACACCAGAGAGGATAGACGCTGGCTTCTTGTTTGGTAGACTGATAAAAGTCCCTGGACTCGAATCGTCCGTCTCTTATTGCCACGATCGGCAGCTTAAAACAATTCGACATTCATCTATGTCCCCGTCAAACACGTTCTTGGCCATCGTGACGACAAGGTTGGTGTTGATTACACGTTTCAGCACATGTACGTCATAAAGTAAACATCCGTGTTCAGTGGCAGTGAATGGGTAACACGGGATGGTACGTCAGTATAGGAACTTTACATTTTTTATCAAGCCTTCGTCCTCGTGAATGTGCTCCACGTCGATGTTTTTTGTCAACATTTCAGTGTGAACGTTAGGAAATTCACGGGCATATTTACACACCCAATGATGTAAGGAAGACACATCGATGTATCTGATTCTTTTCTCATTGAGATTCTTGAAAATCAAAAGAGAATGAAGAGTAGCCAAGGTAGAAAGAGTAGAAAGTTTCTCGTTGTATTCGCATACAATCGGGGTCATAGCAATGTGCTTCAGGCAAACGGGCGTATACGACGCGTTATTTCTTTTGGTAATGGAAAGGAGTGGAAAATAAGCTTAAAACATTTTTGTCATTCCGAACGTTCCGGCATTCTATTCAAATGCACAGCCAAATAACGCATGGAATCTTTCAATTGAAATTTTCACACTTTCATGTAATAAGTTCATGCTGACTTGTGACTTCAGTTACTTGTTTAAAAAGTATTTCAAAAGAAACTTTACATCGCATACGAGAAATTGCGAGCAATGACTGTAGCATATTCATGACAGTTCCCGTGACGATAAAAAAGCGTCTTCTTCGCTGTCTTCGTTGGGTGTAAATATTGGGGAGCTACGAAAAAACATTTACATCCTGACAAGCGCGACGAGCCCAAAAAATTAGAAATGTGAATTCTTGTCTCTTGGAAACTTATATTATATTATATTATATTATATTATGTTATATTATATTAAACGTCATATTAATAATTCTGTTCGTAAATTAAATATTTAATTCTCTCTCTCTCTCTCTCTCTCTCTCTCTCTCTGCAACATGCTGAACTTTTATACAATTTAAGATTATCATAATTTAAATTACGTCATCGTTTCTAATTTTTACATTTCAGAACTAGTGTGCAAATTATTATCCTCCATCTTACAAATACCCTCACAGCGAAGTCTTTATTTAGATCATTAGAAAGCTTTTTAATTGCATTATGATTACAGTTTTGTCTTTTTTAACTTTACTTTGCGCATCTGCAATACTGCTTTCATTAGCATTATGTAGTTGCGTAATGTATACGATTTGTGCAATTTTAGACTTCTAACATATGGCACTAATGATGTAGAAATGGACACTGCTTTTTATGTAACAAGACAATGAAGTTATACATAGTAACAATGGATTGGATGAATTTATTCACAGTGGTATAGGTCTACAGCATGAATGTACGGAAATTTTGCAAAATCGAAATATGATCGATAAAATTTTGTAAACTTTGGACAACCTGTTAGTACAGACGATGCTGTAATAAAACGGTACATAGAAAATAATGTTAACACTCTCTTAAAAAATTTCATTGATAACCAATTCCAAAGCATTGATAATTTTTTTTTTACAGAAATTAGATATGTATTAACATGGATAATGACGCAGTTACTCACAGTGGAACCTCAGCTTGGTAAGGACCAAAATGTTTATCAAGTATGACGATGAAAAAACGACCTATTACCATTCTGTCTTCTAATGAGTTGATGACAGGAACAATTAGGAACCAGATAGGTCAGATAGGAAGTTCGAATAGTACAGCACGACGCTCGTCCCTAAAGTTTAAATGAGCAAGGAAAATAAAAGAAAAGCTATGAAATCTGAAAAATCCAATTACCGACCAAGATAAATCCACCGAAACAATGTTTTATACCAACAACGCAAATTACAATAATACAGCTGTCTTGATGAAATATGTTTTTTTATGTCAGGTATATTGGATATGAGTGAAAATAAAATTACACCAAGCTTTAAAGCCGTTGATGATATTGACGTGACAAATAAAAATAATATACTGAGGAAAAAACAAAAACATTATACTATTTTACTCAGAAAACAGTCTAAAACATAACTTAGGAAAACCCACATTTGGTATGAATGTACAAGAAGTAATAACAGTCTCTGATGGAATGTACAAAAGCAACGATATTGAAACGACAAATACTACATTTATTATAAATCCTGGAATCATATTGATTCTAATATTAAATTAATGCCTGGTACATACACAATATAGTTCATATTAAGAAATTTAGACATTTCAAGGATATATCTAGAATGTTCTCGTTTTATTATCGAGTGAAATTCCTGTGATAGCAGCATTACAAAATGTGTGTGTGTGTGTGTGTGTGTGTGTGTGTGTGTGTGTGTGTGTGTGATTTAGATTTTTAACGTAGCTTTAACAATTTTTCAGTCATATCACTGCGATGTCTGCAATGTGATAGTTTATAGTGATGTCTAGCACTGGGGCACCATGCCGCTGACATGTGGCATGATGTCCCACCCAGTCACATTATCCTGACACCAGGCCGACCAGTCCTAACACTAACCTCTTAATGCTGAGCGCCAAGCGAGGCAGCTGTAAGTACCATTTTTTAAAGTCTTTGGTATTTCTCGGTCGGGGTGTGAACCCGCGACCTTCCGCATCCGAGACGGACGCTCTAACCACTAGGCCACCGGAGCGGTTGCATTACAAAATAGTTTATTGGAATTAGACGATGACCGTTCAAAATTAAAGTTTATAGATTTTGTAACGGAGTATTCAAAATTCATGTAAAATTCAATTTAGGGACGAAAATCAAAACCATAAAATACGTGTTTGAAGAAATTACAAAATTCGAAATCACTTACAGCGCTGTTATGCCCTTAGAAAAAAAATTACAAATTACACAAACTCAATGGCTATGAGGAAAATTAAACATAGTTTTAATAAGTATGGATTATAACGGAAAAAATGTTGGTGTTTATAATAAAAACGAAAATAATGCTAAGCACCTCCTTAGTTTGCCTGACTACCATTTAATAGTGAATAGCTCAAGTGTAAATGGTAAAATTAATTTTTCACTAAATTCAAGTACTTTAATTTTGAAATAGCAGCCACTTAGTCAATAGTGACCAAGCACAGTATAGCATTCGGAGAGAATTATTTGACGTATTAGAAAAAGAAATAATTTGTTGATATTAAAATTAATAATAATGATATAAATGACATCAAAATATATATTTAATCATGACAAACTGAAAATGTATTTACCTAACCCAGTATAATTTTATGATGTTCGATTCAACTCGATACAAGATGTTTTATCTAACCGCTCTGGTTACCTAATAGTTAGACCGTCCGCCTCGGATGCTGGAGGTCGCGGGTTCGAATCCCGGCCAAATCATACCAAAGACTTATAAAAATGGTACTCACAGCTGCCTCGCTTGGCGCTTAGCATTAAGAGGTTAGTGTTAGGAATGGTCGGCCTGGTATCAGGATAATGTGACTGGGTGGGACATGATGCTATATGTCTGCGGCATGATGCCCCAGTGCTAGACATCACTATAAACTGCCACACTGCAGACATCGTAGCAATGGGACTGAAAAACTGTTAAAGCTACGTTAAAAATCCAAATCACACACACACACTCTCTCTCTCTCTCTCTCTCTCTCTCTCTCTCCCTCTCTCTCTCTTTAAACCCCGTTAGAACACTGTAAATATCATTTACAGGCTACTTAGACATATCATTAAACCTCATAGAAACAGCATGTACATATCAATGGAAATGCTGTTTAAGCATATCCATTGGAAACCACTGAAAACAAGACAAATATAATTGGAGAGGCAATTTGAAAATATCTTTAATTCCATTAGGACACTGTACACATATCATTAGAAACCTTTTTTTAAACACTGTAAACGTATCTATGGAAAGACTTTTGAACACATTTATTCTGACGCAATACCAATAGCGAACTTGTAGAAGCTATAAAACTGTTTGTGGAGGCACAGAATCAGTGGTATTCCATAATATTCGGGCTGCGCCAGAAAATATAAATTATCACTGCTCTGAATGTACTGGTAAGTGTACTTTTCATAATGGTTCACCAGAAACAAAAGCGCATTTGTTTGGTAGTGTAATTTGATTAATATTTTATGGAATGATGATTCACACTGGATTCGAGATGTGCTGAAAATAGTTGTAATTCCAAGCGCTAAGATAAAGCGATGTTGAACAATTATATATAAAACATTTTAAATCTCTTCTTCTTCTTACCAAGTAATAGATAAACTTATATAGGACAAAGAGAGACGTACATACATTAAACGTTTCTAAACATTTCTTTATGTTAGAAAATATTTTGCAGTCGAATCGGACAGGGAAGAAAATCTGAAGAAAACGTGGAAATAATGGGACCACTACTACCTTACAAGCATAGCTGATATTTGTATTATATTCTATGTATGTAGTTTCTCAGTTGTAATATTAATTGTAGTAACGGTGGTTTTATCTGCATATGCCATCCTTTGCAGTAGTGATGGCAAACAGTGATATGCAGTATATCATCCATAAAGAAATAATCTCTCTCTCTCTCTCTCTCTCTCTCTCTCTCTCTCTCTCTCTCTCTCTCTCTCTCTCCTTTCATTATTACTATTTTTGTTGGGTTTACGTTACCAAAGTACATGCGATAGGTATTAATACCACTGTTTTAACATATACAATACATGTTGATGTTTTGTATGCGTGCTGATTGTAAGGAAAAAGACAGTAGTATAAGGTAGCGATATGGGACCAACAAGAATTTAACATTACAGCGCATTTAGGAAAGTATGTTTTCTGTGGAAATTTAACATTAGCGTTAGGGTTGGTATAGAGTCCATGGGAATCTAATATTAGCATTTGGAACTGTTTGGAGTCTATGGAAATTTAACATTAGCGTTTATGAAGATTCGGAGCTCAATAGAATTTAAAAATCGCATTTGGAACAGTATGGAGGTCTATTAGAAAATTTAAAATAACCCGCTTTTCCTCCCTCAATGTATATTTAGCATTACGGATGGCATTGTGCCCCCGATTGGAATTCAGCATAACATCTTGGAGTGTATAGCACACTAAGACAGTTTGATATTATGGATGATACTGTAATTCCCTACGGGAATTTTAGCTTGATGATGGATAGACAGACACTTCGATACGTTCAATGACAGACAAGAACCACACTAAAACTATGCTGTCTTTTGAACTTTAATGAATTCGACAACAGTATATTGGTAAAGTTTGTTAAAATAAGGTTACAAGTTTTACATTGGACATAATGGTAGAGTTATGTTTAGAGAGAGAGAGAGAGAGAGAGAGAGAGAGAGAGAGAGAGAGAGAGAGAGAGAGAGAGAGGGGGGAGAGAGAATCACAAACGTTTCAGTCAAAATAATGACATTTTCAAAAGTCGACACATTTAAATTAATTCACTTATGAAAACATTTTGAAGATAATATTATTAATAGGATCCCTCCTTTTCATTTACAATGCCTAAACTCAGATATCATTGCAATGCAGTACCCTAACTCAGATATCATTGCAATGCAGTACCTTAACTCAGATATCAATGCAATGCAGTACCCTAACTCAGATATCGTACCCTAACTCAGATATGTTGCAATGCAGTACCCTAACTCAGATATCATTGCAATGCAGTACCCTAACTCAGATATCATTGCAATGCAGTACCCTATAACAATTTAAATATGACTGTATTTGCAGGTATTTGCTAATAAGACCTGAGTTTGATTTTAACTACGATTTTGAGCTAAATAAAAGATTCTTATCACAAAAGAACAATTCAACTTTTTCGTTCTTTGAATGGAAATGTTTTGCAGTATATGTTCTAAAGGGAAACCAAGCCTTCGTTAATGAAGAAAATACATAAAATGTTTTCCAGTAACGATTAAATCTGACCCCTATAATCTCACGATATTCATATAGCTGTAAATATCATTCTTTGTCATCAGGTCTGGTAAGCCATGCAACTAAAAATATTCCACTATGTAGTCCTTGAGAAAGTAAACAGTGACCCATCACACCCAATGTCTTCCTGGTTGATTACTGTCGCCTGTGTTGATCACGTAGGCTTGAACATTGAGGTTTGGATTAGGGGCTTTATTTTTGTCCCAGACCTCGGAATTCGAGGGTGCCGTGTACGAATTATGTATGAGGATGTAATAAATTTATCATATATTTGTTTGTTTAGATCCACAGATTTCAGAGGTAATAATAGAAAATTATTTAAAATTTTGATGTTTTATTGATATTGCTCGGTAAGGTGAGCAGAGTAGCAGGAAAGATTTGTGTTTTGATGCGAGAGAGATTCGATGCGTTTCATTCCAGTTCTAATTAGTGGGTGTTTTGATGTAGCCAGTTTTTATATCACGCGTTCTTTCTCTTTGGAAAATCACCCACGCTTTCTTCAGTTTTTACATTCAGTTTTCTTTTTGGGTCATCATCATAAATTTTTGTATTGTGCCTTGCCGAGTCTGCCTTATTTCACAGCCATAACAAGTGTTACTGAAGGTAGCGAGATTCCCTTGACAATGTGCCGAGAAAAAAATTTATCCCTTACGTCATCTCTTGTTCGGGCCATCCTGTCAAGACTGTCTACTGTTCCTTTACTTCCCCCTCGTTTCCTTGTACAACTATTAGCTTTCTTCTTAATAGTCGTAGGAAAATGTGAGAGCTGTTAGTGTCCAATTGTAATGTCGGTTCAAAGAGGTCAAGTAAGATCTTAAGTAATTCTTTTGGGCAAAGTTAGGTTCAAAGGCTCTGGGGCACAAAGTCTTGGAGATGTTGTAGTGATGGAACTGGAAAGGGTTTTGATCGATAGCTCTGTTGATTACTACATTGCTGACGGTGCCAATGAAAAGACGTTTAGGTAACTGGCCCCAGAACACATCGTATCGATCTCGGATCAAAATCAGTGGTAAAGGATTTGACTTCCATTCAAGGATACGTGAAGAATCTGCTGTTGTTAATGTTGTTGATTATGTCTACGATCGGAGTGAAGATTTTGTTTTCACACAGAACACTAAACGAGTCTGCAGAAAATTTGATAGACAGCGTTTTGCGTTCGAGAAATCCATATATAGATTATAAGAGGTTGCGCATTTTAACTGATTGTTGGATGTCACGATGAACTTTATGAAAATGTTTTCAATAATTATCCTGAATAGATGGTCATATCAACATGAGGTATTCACCAAAAGTCTCTCCCTAATGATGTTTTGTTTGGCCTCAATGATAATGATGCCATTATAAATCCAATCTGGCTGCCACAGATGCTCATTTGATAGCCTTATCGATGAAGAATATCAGAGATGGTTTCAGTATTCAGCAGTTAAAAAGAAGAGATTGTCTTATCTTGAATTCTTGGACATTCATTTGGGACATAGGAGCGTCAAGAATCCTTGTTTTATGATATGTTTCCGGTGATGCTGCTGCTGCTGCTGATGATGATGATGATGCTTGAGGAGGATGAGGATGAGGATGATGATGTGAACACTATGCAAAAAATACACGCTGTGGACACGAAAGATCCACACATGTCAGAACTACCTTTATGCAAAGACTATATCCATTTGTTGACTGAACGTACCAGCTTTACTTCAAACATCCGTAAAGAAAAAGAAGGCATTCTCAACAGATAAAAACGAGAGAGATTTGTTTCGAGAGATCATCTAAAGCTTGTAACAGCCCTGTTCTGTATTACACTTTATCCTTATCTTGCGCCATCAGAACCAGCAATACCAGATGAAGAAGGAGTAGGAGCTGGAATTATTTTAGGGGTGGGTGTCCGTTTGGATGGACTTTCAATAGATTGTGGGAAACGTTTCCTAAAGTAGGGTTAGGCAGGTTAGTCATAGTCATATTCGTAGAATAGCATGCCATATCTGAAATAATGTACTTTGTTCACAAATCATGCTGTGGCGAAAATGTTTGGTCCTTGAAGATATTTCGACCATTTTCCATTTAACCTGTTCGGTCGATTGGCGCAATCACAATAGCCAGTCATAATCATGAGAAAGGTTTGCTCTGCTCTTATCCAAGAGTCTCTTTAATAAGGAGAGGTTAGGTGTTGGAACGGAACGTTTCATGTTAGCTTGTGGTGTGAAGTGTGGGTTTGTAACAGAGATGATGATGATGATGATGATGATGATGATGATGATGATGATGATATTCCCAGTTCGGCACTGTAACGTTTCCCCTTTCTGCGATAGACAAGACACTGTATACTAGTCCATCTTTATTTATTTATGCTAGGCAGTGGTACCTCTTTACGGTACAGAGTTGTAGTCGCAAAGTCGCATTTGTTTCTTCGCCTAGACGACCTAATACACTTTCTCCAACGGCGTTCTGACGATTTCCTGATCTGCGACACGTGCAATCTTGCTTGGCTTGTGAATTTTGACTAGAAAGTGTATGTCACTAATTGATTACAATGCTCTCATCACCACATCAATGTTGACCTCTTGATTCTTATGATAGTTCAGTGGGAGTCTCTGCATTTTGTGTTTCATGTGCATTTGACCTTCTTATCTCGTTACAGGTTATCGAAAATTTTAGGTCCTTATCTCAGTACATGTATCAGTACGTTTAGGTCCTTTCCTTTATAAACACGTTGGCGTATCCCATCCTGAAAAGATTCTTGGTACTTTCTTCCTCATATATGGCATTATTTCGTGGTATGTAACTGCCAGCTGTCGTACTCTTTGAACAATTGGTATGCACCATCGAGATCAGTAATTAATTTTACGCTCAACCACGTTCGTGTCAAAGAGTAATCTTTGTCGTTGTGATAGCAGTGTTGGTATTGTTGACAAGTTTCACCACACGTGCGACACAAAGGAGACATCAGATGTCCTTTGCAATGATGTCGCAGCTCGGGATAATACAAGTTAGTTGGTGGAAGAATTATATCTTTAAGCAATCCTGACAAATATGTTCGACGTCGATATGTTCTGTAAAACTTTCGGGGTAACACGTTGGAAATCGAGAATATTTACAGACCCAATGAAGAAAACACGTCAATATATTTGGTTTGTACTCCATAAGATTCATCTTATTCGTTAAAGAAGAAGAGTGTAGCATTGCTACGTCTACCAAACAAACGGTCGCGAGAATCCTAAAGTTCCATGTCTACGAGGTTGTAGCCTTTGAAATGTGTCGAAATTCTGGGTCTGTTTTTAAACGTTATCTTTTAGAGTTCAAAATATGAGGCCACAGTTAAGC
>JAECUM010011151.1:0-46982 GCA_016617855.1 Megalonaias nervosa | reverse complement strand
GAACCGCATCAGATTGAGAGAAAATTCATGAAAATGCAGCACGATTTAACATCAAAATTCCTCCATGGGTCAAACTTGTGGAAATTGCATGCAAGGTCTAGGATGAGCAAGCTGCTATGGCTGTTGAGGATACAGCGTTTGTTCGTTAAAAAGACTTCTGTCGTATCGCAGTCACTATCACCGGCGAGGTAGCTGCGTATGTTCGTTAACTAAACGCCCAAGAGTTTTAGTTTCACAAGCGCTTTGATGATTTAGAAAATGTCCTGGCAATCAAGCCACATAAATACAAATCAAGTATGGACGCTATTAAAATTCCTTTGAAGATAAGTCCAGGAATATATCAAAATTAAAGTGCGCAGGGACCTCGGAATTTAAGAACATTGTTTTCAACGTGCTTTTGATTAAGACGCTTATCCCCACATCCAAACTCATTTCAAGAGACAATGATATAATTAAAATCGAAAGGCCACTTTTTCATGGTGGTCCCCTTGTGACACTGAGGCTTTTGTTTCTAAATATTTCAAATGATCTTCCAATATAGCACCACTACAAAACAATTTAACAAATCATCAAATTTGTATCATAATACAAAGCAATAGGAGAAAATATAAAATCATAGCATGGACTATCAAATGCAAAACAACCTAACAAACCACTTGATTGTATTGATTTCCTAGATTCTTTGCTCGTTGTATTGTCCTATTAGCTGTAGTATCGTCCCTCCTTATTTGGAGCCCAGAAGAGCAATAAACCATGTTAATGGTGATGTTGCATTGAACTACGACAATCGACAATTATCTGGGGGAAAAAAACGATACTGAAGGAAACCAACAATGACATACTAATCCAGTGGTTCTCAACCCACAGGTCCCGAAATCAGGGTCGTGAGGACGTTCTGAAGGGTTGAGATCGTGGCCAAACATTGCTTGGACCACTGTACTAAACTTTAGATTTCAGTTCCAGTTCTGTGTGAATGTTTTCCAAGGAAGGGGCCCCTTTCGACAGAATCTATTTTTTAAACTATATTATATTAATTTCTTTGTCTTAGTTTCAGATGACATGATGTAGGTTTCTTTCCGGTTAGATACTTTACAATCGAATGTATATTCCCCTAGAAGGCAAACTATAATCCAACTTAAATGTTTATTGTCCTTATTTCTAATGATCGTGATCCAATCAGTATTTCTCTCATTACAGACGCTGTTGGTATACGTATGCAAATATGTTGGACAGAATGTATTGGCTGCATGCTTATTTTAGCACACATGTAAAGATGTTGGACATGGTATATTTGGTGCATGCCCCTTTTAACTTTCTTCTTTTTGCTTTTAATTAACTAAGTGCAAATTTTAACAGGATACTAGATCTTCGTATTATACGCACGTTAGCGCTTAAATGAATGGAGATGCAACAAGATCAATACTTGTTAACACCGAATTATCACAAATCGATATTTTGCACAAAAGTGGATTTAGCTAAAGATTTTTTTAACCTATTTTGAAGTAAACTGATGATTTTTTTAAATTATCTACTGTGCAATTTCGACGCATCAAGCACCATTATAGTGTCTTGAACTATATATGCATGCTGAAGAAAAGTTTTGATGTTGGAGCTGTGTCAATGTAACGCACGATTGAAATTACCAAAAACATTTCTAAGCGAACCATTAGTCTCTTTGGATAATTCAAACCGTCGTAATAGTTGCAAAAATACTGTCATTACGTCTTAAATACTTAGATGTACCTACATGCACTGTGTTCATGGGAGTAAAAACAAAACATCGTAAACGCGTATCTTAAAGGAAAAAGAAATCCGTAATAATGTTGAAATGAATTGTCATGAATATCAACATTTCATTGGCACGAAAATCCTTTTAGAGTTTGCTCCCCTGTGTCACATCAACTACACGTAGCTGTCTTGTCACTGAAATATTTGGTTTATATGTTTCTCACTGAGATAAGATTCATCTTCAACAGAGATTGTTGGCGATGCAGTAATATTCTTTATCTAATATTAATTCCATATTTAATATATTAGAATTATCTAATATTAATTCCATATTTAATGTATAAGAATTATATGCGATGGTTCCCATAATAGTACTGCCACTATTATTGATCTTCCATGCATTGCTGCACCAGCTGGTTTAACTGCTACTCTATTTCTTTTACCATTGAGATCATTAACATCGTCATGTTCGCCTCGATCAAAAGAATAGCGTCAATCTGATTCTGCTTATCAGAGTCCACGTGTGCCAAAAAAAAATCGTCCGTTACCAGTAATGTGTTCGCATTCTACCAAAATATTTAATAAGTAGTACTGTTATGTATATTTAATTTGCTCTGTTTGTTTGTTAGTTTTATTTTAATTTTTTTTATTTCATTACATGCTATTATAATGTAACATTGTATGTTGGACTTGACCTTGTTCATTTCTACTTGACATGAATTAACTTTTTTTTAAAAATTCCTTGTAAACAACTAATACATAGCTAAATTATTCTCTATGTGTATGGGATTAAAATCAGCATTAATATTAATAGCAGTAAATATGTTTATTTGGGTCTAGGTCTAGGTTTTGGAATTTCCTTAGTGTATTTTACATAATCCAGGTTATGGTTTTTATTTTGTAAACATCAGGATCATTCTAGAAGTTTATTTTCCGTTAGGTAATAATTGTTTTTAGAAAATGCTAATTATGACCTGAGGTCAAGTAGTGAACTGTATAATCTTGTAACTGAGAGGATGTTTCAGTCGTGCGTTAAGATCTAGCACTTTCAAGTTGCATTATATGTTGTGTCCAATATTTCATTTATGGACTGAACATTTTTTTCTTCAAATTGTTGAATTCTAGTGATTATTTTCTCCGGAAATACAAACGTGTTCTCATAAAATTCATGGACAGAGACATTTACTGGAATTTATAGTGAAATCAAACCTATAATTATATTACTGTGGCCCAACAATAAACTGTCGACACATCAACACTATATAAGCTACCACAGTCACATCATCGCTTTCAGTTTTGGGATTTATTCTGGATTTCCACTGAATTTTATTCAGGACTTTAAATTATTAGGATTTTGTCTGTAATTCTTAAATTATTTTGATATTTAATTCGCAACTCCGTAAGTTAATTTTTCTCATTTTCGCTTTGTTTTCTAGTGAAATAAATTATTTGTTGAATTTACAAAGCTTGTTGCCTTTCACTCTTTTCTCTTACTTATTTTAAGACCATAGACTCGTAACAGAAAATCGGGCGCTCGTCCTTCGGATACAAATTTGTCTAAATTATTTCAGAAAACTTTGTTTTTGAAATTTTGATTCACCTTGTTTTGGAAGTTTCTAAATCCCAGGCATTATTAAACATTTTAGAAATTTTTAGTGAAAGCAACAAGCTTTTTACAAGATCATCTAAAGTAGAGAACTTTGTTTAGAATCCTACCCAGGAGTGGTTAGAAATTTTGAAAATGGAATCTGAGCTACAAAAGTTGGAATTAGTGTTAAGACAGGTTCAGTTTCAGGTAGAAATGATGAAGAAGCAAAAGGAGAGTTAAGAGAGATAAAAACTATGACAGAATGAAAGAGGGGAAAGACAAATGCAAGGACAAAAAGAAGAAAAAAAAATAAATAAATGGAATTTCAAATTAGATTGAAAGAATTAGAACTGCCAAGTGGAAAGCACGCCCCCACTTCTGATCTTCACAGACATAGATAGTTAGTACTCACTTTTCAGGAAAAAGAAGTAGATCAATATTTTGTTCATTTTGAGAAAATTGCTGAAATTTTGAAATGGCCAAGACAGCACTGGACTTTTATTATTCTAATGTGTACTTATTGGCAAATCTCGTGATAATTACATTTCACTGTCACTACAGCAGAGTACTTATGATGTGGTTAAGGAATATATCTTGAAGGGTTATGAGTTGGTATCGACATGGTTTTAGGAATTCTAGAAAATCAACTGACCAGACCTATGTCGAATTTGCATGGGAAAAAGCACAATAATTTCATATGTGGTGCTTTTCTACAAAAGTTAATAAACTTAAGAAAATCTCAGACAACTCATATTAGTTGCAGAATTCAAGAACTGTGTCCATAGTTACGTTAAGATTTATATTGCATAAAGTCGACACGTTAGAGAATGCTGCTCGTTCTGCTGACAAATATTCCTTAGCGAATAAAGTTTCTTTTGTCAGTAAGTCTTCCACTCAGCAGCCGTCTGGTAAAAAAAGTATTTCAGCCTAATACGAGCCCTTCCAAATCTCAATCTGGCACAACTTTTAGAAACCAAGTTCCTAATAAGATTGATCAGAAGCCATTATCTCTTCCTACGTGCACCTATTGCAAGAAGAAAGGACATGCAATTTCTGATTGCTACAAATTAAAAAATAAGGGACATAATCAAACCAAACCAATTCCAAATGCTCTTATTTCTAAGAGGTCAAGGTCAATGTCATGTATTGAAATAAATACTTTTGTTTTGTCAAACAAACCTCAGTCTGATTTTATTATGGAGAATTATGAACCATTCATGTCGAAGGGTTCTATATCACTCATCTGTGATTCAACCAATCCTATCCCTATTAAGATTTTAAGGTACTCAGGCACTTCTCAGAGTATTTTATTATCGGGTACTTTGCCTTTTTCAGAGAAGTCTTTATCTATTGAGAGTGTTCTTATTCAGGGAGTAGAGTGAGGCTTTGTTAATGTGTAAATAAGTCATCAGACTTCGTCTCAAGACCCGTGACAGTCGGAACAGTGTAGTCTTTACCCACTGAGGGCATTCATTTATTACTAGGCAATGACATAGCTGGATATAAGGTTGTAGTTAATGCACTTGTAACTGACAAGTCTTGTTTGGATCAGAAAGTCGATCCTATTGAAAAATAGATCGCTGATTTATACCCAGCTTGTGCAGTAACTAGAGCTATGGCAAAGAATGCGCTTGAGAATGATATTGATCAAGAAAGTATTTCTTTAGCTGACACATGTATTGGTCAGGCTTTTGATGAGGTCACTTTTACTCCTTGATTGGATCAGTCAAAGAGTATTGATCACAGTGATCCTCTTTTAACTACTCATTCTCCTTATTCTAATCAGGGTGACAAACGACAATCACTTGTTGTCGAACAGGAAGAAGATCCCGAGATAGGTTTGTTTCAAATAGCCATTGGTGAAACTGAAGCCACAGATGTACCTGTTTGTTATTTTGTTAACAATGGGATCCTTATGAGAAAATGGAGACCACCTGAGGTACCTGCTAGTGAAGAGTGAACTTTCAAAATGTAGTTCCAAAATCTTACAGAGAGGAAATTCTTTTTCTAGCTCATGAACCCACCTGACCTCACCAGGAAATGAAAACTTACACCAAACGTGTCAACAGCTTTTATTATCAAAAATTGACAACATTCATTTATAGATCTTATGCAATATACAGACACTGTAATATTTTAAAATAGTAAAATTGAATCTAAAATCAGCCATCTTCTTTATAGATAATCACTGCAATTTACAGTCATGAACAAAATTTACACATAATATACATACAGTCATGTACCAAATGTTGTAAAAATATAAATATACATTATATGGTGAAACAGTAATGGACACAACACTTTTAATAAGTCAACGTCATTTATTATCTAAAAAACTAATAATTTAATGACTAGGCCATGTACCGAACAATGCAGATAAGTAATGGAAGAAGATAGAATGTGAAGGAGAGTTAATGACAACTTTGGTTATATTTATGAAGTAGATTAAAAAGTGCTACAGTATTTCGAACCACTATTTTAATGTCTATCCTTAAGCATCGGAAAAACGTATGCTTATATAGTGTTACGACTCTATGGTCACAAACTAATTAACAGAAAAAGCAAAAGCAACAAATTTTGTAAATCTTAACAAACAGTTTATTTTCAATGTTATCAATGAAAATGTGAGATTAACTTACAGAAGTGGGAACTGAATCCCGCATAATACTGAAAAAAGTTCTATTAAAGTCCAAAAGAATGAAAGTTACGTATACAATTCAGAACCGAAAATGTACTGGTCCGCAAAGAATCGCGACGTTGTCAAAACGGCTTTGTTCAGAACTCCTTTGAATAATTAACAATAGTTCCAGAATAATATTATAATTCAAAAAAGGAGCACTTTTTATTTCCACTAAACAAACCAAGCCAATTTTTTCCCTCTTAAATAATATCAAAGTGTAACATAAATCACATCTGCAGACTTACAACAGGAACCTAAGAAATAAGAAAGACTAGAAAATAGGAATGAATCTGTTTGATCAGTTCTCTTCTTATCTACAATTTCAAGGTGTCTATTGCGACTATATGTCACAATATACCCCACGTAACAGATCTTACTACTCAATCTAACATTTCAAAATTCATATCCATGTGTCCTAACCCATCCAATGGAATATAACTTAATTCTCATAAAAAAACACCTATGTAAATTTACGTTCTTTAATACTTCTATGCACATGCAGCCAAATCAAGCTATAGATCATCACTACAATAAAAACAATAAATAATTTAAAGTAATATACAAACTCAAGTACCAGGAGTTAAAATAATATAGATATACATTACAATAATCTGATTTATCGCACTTACAGATGAAATTGGCAGAAGATCGAACGGGTACAAAACACATTCAGTAACTAAATGTGCAAGTTAAATAAAATAACTTGAGAAAGATATATAATTTTGTTTTGTTTGATCAAAATCCATCGCAGAAAATCTTGTATTGAATGTAATATATATTTGAAAGAGAAATAAAGCAAAAAGCAACCAGTAACTTAGCAAATTATTAGTTTTTGAACAGACAAACAATTCTGTCTTCGGTATAGAGATGGAAAATGTAAGAAGTGGAAGGATTTTAATAGTATGTAAAAACGAAGAGAAGCATTGTAAACCTCAAAAAGGATATTACATTTGTGTGGATAAAATATCATAGAAAAGGATATGGTAGTAATTAATTTTAAAAAGACAAGGACATACAAATAACAAACGCAATCTATGGTGACTTTGCAGTGCTAAGTACGTTGCTCATGTATAACTTTAAATAAAGTTGCTGATGTATAACTTTATATAATTTGCATATGCATGACTTTAAGTGAGTTTATGTATGCAAAATTTTAAGTAAGTTGATTATGCATAACTCTAAGTAAGTTGCTTATGTATGACTCTGCACCACGTTTCCTACATCGAGGTAAAAACCAATATCGTGCTGTGATAAAATTATGCAGATGTTGATTAGTTGTGTGTTTTTGTAAAGACACAACTTTTACAATTACATGAAAGAAAATGTTCGGTTTTACGACACAAACTATTACAAGCACGTCTCCTCTCATAAATAATATGTTACCAGAGCTTTGTGCAAAGATTGTTCATTATATTAAAGTATAAATCACCAAGAGATGAATTTAATTAGATATTACCGTTATGAGATATACAACATTACGTTAAATAAAGTTGCATTAAGCTGCTAAGACAATGAAAGATATTTATTAGATCAGCTAAATACACTTTCATAAGGTAATTCTTTATATTAGGTAGTTTAAGACGGAGTTATATTTGCATCAACACAGATACTCCACAATGTCTACCACAGCTTGCTAATTTGGTTAGGTTGACTACCTCTTTTTACATTCCGGAGGTTCGTACAAAGAAAGTATTAGTTCCCTGGCATACACTGATAAGTACTACTAGCCAATTATCTGATTCATCATCTCGATCTACTACAATTACACTGTCGTTTCAAAAACGCCCTTTTATGTTCTGAGCTTTTTTAACGTTAATTAAACATGAACAAAGTGTATAATTTCTGTTTCAATCAAATCGAGTGCAAACTTTCCTTCCATACTTTGTAACACCACGTATTATAATGATATAAGTTTCTTACGAAATATAATTTGTTTTCAACGTTAGATAAAAGCTGTGTGTGAATGTCAAGAACTGTGTTGTTTTCCATAGCAGCCGCATAAGAGATACCATATCAGAACATTTTTCGTTTAGTTCTTTATTAATTTTACTACAATCAAAATTTCCTCTAATACTATTGGTTTGGGATCGTTGTTCTTGTTGTTGTTGCATTGGATGGCTTTATAGATAGACCTAAGTAATGAATAGAACATTTCTTGTCTAAACAGAAGGCAATGTATATATTTATTTCACCGTATTCTATTTGAACACAATTACCAAATAACTTTTATACATCCACAACCATACCCATATTCATTCAGTTTATTTCCTTTTAATTTCATTAGTATTTCGTACATGTACTTATGTTATTTTATAGTTAATCATTCACAACTTTATAAATGTATTCGAAGTTCAAGTATGTAGTAGTTTTCCGCATTGCATCTGCAGCATAATCACTTATTTCATAACGACCTTTATTTGAATGGATCAGGATAACGAAACCATTTGACGAGAGATTTTTTCCTTTGGTGGAGATGAAGTTTTCGACTCTGAAGAGGCTTTGTTTTATTTTTTGTAATTCCTGCTCGTAAAAAGAACCCTGTATGGGCTCTCCCAAGGAATCTTTGAGCGTGTACGTGACCGGAATGGTTTTTTGAATGGTATCGACGACGCAGACTTCTTCGGTCCAGTTAGGTGTGTATCCCTTTTTGAATGTAGTATTTTGTCTGCGAATTCTGACATGGTCACCTACTTTGAATTTGGATCTAAAAACAAAGCGTCTGTGACTTGTTATTTTTTCTGATACAAATATAAGTATTGGTTGGTGTTATCGCTGGTAAATCTTTTCCACATGCGATTTTTGAGAGTTCTGTTAAACCGCTCTTCGACTGATTTGATTGTGTGTGCTGTACAAGATAATATTATTTTTTTTAAGCCTATCGGAGACGCCCATAATACCCATAATTTATTGGGCTTTCGTGCATCTACAATGCTATCAAACGCTTCAACGATTACATTTCCTTACTTATTTTTTAGAGGAACCACCCATGCATATTTGCTAAACACATCGATGACCGTCATGAGATATTTGAAATGATCGTTGTACGCTCTGTAATCTCTCATGTCGACGAGATCTGCCGAATATATATCGTCTCCCGCGACCACGATGACTCTGCGTCGCGGAAAATGCTTGCGTGCTAGTTTATGCAGTTCTTCTGCGAGCGTCGAAAGATCTTCTACCGCAGCTGACTTTTTCATCTTACCTGCAATCCCGATGCCCAGCTTATATTTGGTGCCCATGATGCCACGTACAAGAGCTGGGTCTACACGTTCTCTGAAATGTTTTGGCTTGAGTATTGTTTAAGTCCCTCAGCATGACTCGACCGCATCCGGCTTAGACGTCTGGATGATCTCTGTAACAAATATCGTGTTGCATCGCAATGGCATCGACCTCGTTGTAGGGCTCTTGACGGAGCAGCGGCTGATCGTTTTCATCCAGTTGCTGTTCTAAGGGATTACACAGTCCTGCATTTTTATGTCCTGGCAACATCCATCTGCCACGAGGTCTTGGAAGTTTTCCAATCAGCGCATGGACGTCCACGGTGCCACCGAGCATTTGTCTTGCCTCAGCATTTACAATCTGCCTCGCACAAATTTCTTTCCACGCAAAGGTCTTTGCAGCTAGTGTCGATGTCACAGTGCCTACAATGGTATCTTTTTTGTACAGAGCAATGACACTATGTCACCAACGCACACAACTCTGCTTCCTACATTTTAGCTATCTCTTGTCACTGAGTGTCTCCCGCTGGTGACAGAGATGCTGAATGCGTTACTTTACCTGTAACGATGTGTGATTTTCTTAAAACTATATACTTCACACCTCAATTTGATCATGAGGCGATTATTCTTCGTGACCACCTCGACGGGGTTGATACTCTCCGTTCTCGTTTTGCACTTAAGGCACCACGAGTTCATGTTGGCTATTATATATTATAGTTACAGAATCTTATACAGTACCGCAACTAGGCTGTTTCAGAAATATCTGTTTCCAAGTTGTAAAATCGTTTCGATGGATGATTTTTCTCCGTACTACGTTGGATGTAATCGATGCAGTACCATCCACACATGCTATCGTTGACGTCTTGAAGCTGCAACGAGTTGCACACTGCTCCTTTATGCGGTTGTTGGATGTAACGCACGACTTCATCAGGTGGAGGTAAATCAAACAAATCCAAATGCTCCACGTCGCTGTAACAAGGAGTATTGACCACAGCGACTCAATGAGTGCCATGTCCATGGTAACAATTTTGCAGGTTAATTAGGCAGCTCTCGTCGGGTGTAATTTGTTGTGGAAGCTCATCATTAGAAAAATGTACCATGGAAATTTCCAACGCTGGGTACTAATTCTTTTTCGAGGTCGATGTCGGGCAGCGGAGGAAACTTTGTTTAAACATTTATTCTCATGCCATTGCTGGGAGTACCTTTACTGCGCGTGGTTTCAGGACGTTGTAATCCTTTTCCGATGCTGAGCAATCCTGGAAGTAACGTTCAAGCAATTCCTGCTAAGAGGGGTGCGATAAATCCTCCTTGTTTGGACAGTTGCGACACCGTCAAATTAAGAACAATTCCTTTTCGTGCAGCGGCATGTTTAGCTACTGATGTGGTTTGACGACGAGTCAGTATGAGTCTGTCAGGTCATGTGAGCGTCGACCCTTTAAGCCTGATCGATATGGGTCTGTTGTGTGTGACCGCCACAGCAATACGTTTTTTTTTATTTTCTGCTGCTGTGACATCGTTAAATCTACTGGGACGTACGACATGGTGTTATATTTATGCTATTCAGTTTTTGTTTTTCTTTTGACGGGTTTATTTCGATAGCTAATGGACGCTGTCAAAATGACACGTTTTCGTCGGAGATTTCCGCCGCGAAAGTTTCTGCTACGGGCAACACCATTTCCCATCACCGCTTTATGTGGGGCTCCGGTGATGGCCCCATTCTCTGCGGAAAGTCCCAACGGAGCAAGAACCGATGCAAATATCTTTTTGGCACCATCGCCTTCATGAATGTAATTATAGGGCTGTCAAATAGAATCACCAGCTGAGGTTTCAGAACCACATTGTCTCTTTGTGGTACGACGATTTTGTGACTGTTGTTATTTAGGCATTGTCAATACAATGATGTTCATTTATCCATTGAGCACGTCCAGGGTCTTGAATCGGTCTGAGGTCATCAGCACATAACACACCTAATCGCCACCCGGATTGGCAATAGTCCATCGGATTTCGATGTCGGCGGGGAAATCTTTGAGACGCTCGGAATGCTTGGAAACATCGAAGTTGAACATGGGATACAAGTTAGCGAAATCTTCCAGCGATACCTGCGTGCTCATGTCCACGTCTTGGTACTTCTGCAAAGCTTCCATCAGCGTCATATACGCGCGAGAATAATTTCTGGTTCCGAAGGCAAAATTGCACTCGAGTTCTCGCTCTGGATATTGCCTGGAGTTGATGAGAACTTGAATACGAGACAGATTGAGATGGTTAAACACGTGCTTGTTTCCCATCTGTTTTTCTTTTTTTTTTTTTTTTTTTTTTTGGCCACTGAAAACACCATGAAACATGTCTGGGAAGGTCAATACCTGGAATGGTGGAGACTCTCCACGACGTTGTTACCTGAGCAGCAGAAAATTGTTGAATGTAAATCCTGTGTTGCTCAAAGTAAAGTGTTTTGGTAACTCTGGCCAACGTGGATTCTAATTCGAGCATGTGAGCAGTAGAAGGTGAAATTTTTTGCATCGACAATTAAATGTTATTGTGAATTGTCTGTCTGCCACTCAGTCTGCTCTGTGTATGTACTGTGTGGGAAAATCTCTTTACAGAACTAGCGTATGCTTCACTCCACTGAACACCGTTCGGATATCCCTGCGCACTCCGAAGATGCTACTCAGTGGAAGCATTATGCAAATCTCGTGACTGGAATCGGTGAGGAGACGTCGAGCTGCGAATCCTTTGTTTTAGGTAGCATTACGTGCAAAAGACAAATGGGTTCTAAAACGCTCTCCGGTAAGTTCAGTAGCATTAGCCACAGCAGCCGCTAGAGCATGTCTCGTTGGCAGTGAATTCAGAATTCATAGCAGCTCCAGTATTTGTATCTCTAAACCACCACATGTTGGTTCGCATGTAGTTATCTCTGAAAATGATCAGATTCAGGATCGTGCTAGCTTGTGGTAAGTATCCATTGATTTCTTCCATGGTTTTATTATTCAGCTTGTATTGCGCTGACTTGAATAAGGACTATCCGTTGTTTTGCTCTGTGACTTGAGATCCTGCTGCATAGTCTGCGCCGAAGTCCGCAGGTTGTACTTTCCCGCGAAGCTCCAGAAAGGCTTTATGTCGAAGCAGGTACACATCTTCGTCACGCGTCTCGATTTTTCGAAGTGTGCTCGAGTTGACATTGGTGATGTTCGTGTCCTGGTATTCGACGTACTCGTACTCGGTTGCCGAGTATTCGATGGGAGTGTCATCGTTCATCCGAAGGTAATCGGGAGTAAATCTCGCATACATGACGGACGTTACATAATAACGCAGCTATGTTATAAGTGTGTGCAAAATTGCACTCGAGTTCTCGCTCTGGATATTGCCTGGAGTTGATGAGAACTTGAATACGAGACAGATTGAGATGGTTAAACACGTGCTTGTTTCCCATCTGTTTTTCTTTTTTTTTTTTTTTTGTTTTTTCACGTCGGTCTGGCCACTGAAAACACCATGAAACATGTCTGGGAAGGTCAATACCTGGAATGGTGGAGACTCTCCACGACGTTGTTACCTGAGCAGCAGAAAATTGTTGAATGTAAATCCTGTGTTGCTCAAAGTAAAGTGTTTTGGTAACTCTGGCCAACGTGGATTCTAATTCGAGCATGTGAGCAGTAGAAGGTGAAATTTTTTGCATCGACAATTAAATGTTATTGTGAATTGTCTGTCTGCCACTCAGTCTGCTCTGTGTATGTACACAATAACACCGTTATTATTAAAAGGAATTTATTTACCACAATCTTTTTAATCCATAACCGGACATGATGGCGCCAAGAGAGGGTGGCAGTATACTTTGTACACCGCCGACCTTTTTCTCCAGATTCTGTAAAATTCTTTCTGATCTTGCGCTGAGTACCGCTGAGGTTTTCATAAGAGCTGTTTAGTCTGTTTGGAAAGATCTGACAGCTGAGCTGGCATTTCATGCGATGCTACGGGTGTGGATGACAACAGAGTTGCGATCGACTTTTGGGCAATGAATTTGCCTGTGACTGTGTCACAGGCATGATTTTGTTGGCTATGTTTTGTCCCACGGCCGTTCCAGCGTCAGAGTCCGCTATGGTGGCTACCGCTTCAGCTGATTTGAGGGCACTCGGAGCTGCGTTCGCTGAAATACCTGGAAATGCTGCTCGCAGGGAAGAATATAGCGTGGATAAAAATCCACGCACGATTTTACGACGTTGTACACGAGAATATCTCATTGTAACAGCTATTTTATCTGCAAATATTTTCTGTTGAGCCGTCATACGGCTTTAAGATGCCTTGCTCCGCTCTGACGTCATACGACCTTAAGATGTCTTCCGTCAGGACGTCCTGCGTCTCACATGCAGGTAATAGGTGATTCTTTCCTGGTTATTATCGACAGAATTCCTGACTGATCATTGAGCCAGATGGTGATTTTCGAGATCGTGTCCATATTCGGGATGGGATAGTAAAAATAACGACTTTGCATGAACGATCCTGGGGGTAAGTTAATCGCTGTGGATTAAATCCCGTTAGAGGCTGAACCGACTGATAACAACGATCCCTGAGCTATCGAGCGGTTGATGAGGAGCCTGTTCACGTCGGCTATGTTCACGGGTAGATCTTCTTCGAAAGCTTCATTTTGTGACAAAATAGTACCAGAGCCAAAACCAAGGATGGATCCGATCAACTGAGTGATGTCAAATTGTACGATGTAATTTCCAGAGAGCGTGATTCTGGTTCTCAGCGTGGAATAATTAGGTTCGATTTTAATATTTGCAGTGATCAGTCTGGATATTTCCGTGGCGATGTCGGTGATGTTGTACCCACCTGGCGAGATCGTGATAGTTTTTTTTTTTTTACTGAATCGATGGCGATGATGTCACGGATGAAACTCTATTATTTTTCGCGGTGACGTTAAAGAATTGTTTCATATTTCGGCGGAGATCAACGCGATCTCGTACGACGACTTATGTTCTAATTCCAACCGATGATGATACCGCACTGTGGAAGTGACCGATCGCGAATCAAACAACAACGTGGTATCGTCAAGAGCCATGTCGAAAAACAATGTTTTCTATTTAAGCTGTTTGCTACAAAAGACGGAGCAACTTTAGATCAGGTCCTCGTACAGAATCTGATACTGATCTGACGTGACCAGTTTGTTCGCTTGAAGATGATTGAGGATATCCACCATCTCGTTATCGATTTCCACACCGAGATTCCCCGCTTATTTAGACGTGATCACCAATCTTAAGTGCGAGCCGATCTCGGCATTTTTGAAGTAGCGGATGCTGACACTGATTCCACTTCCTTTTGTTTCAGGTTCATCCCCTTCCCTTGGTCTTGTGAGCCATGTTTTATGTCTACTAGTAAACTGTGATTGTTGTTGCTGTAATTTTTGTGCAGACTGCTGATGTTCTTCCAAATGCGATCTGTATCTTATCTCTCATTGCTCAGTGTTAGCACAAAGATCCTTGTTTAATTTTTTAACCTATCACTTATTTCACTCATCAGAATCGTTTCCTCCTCATTCTTATCTGAGAGACTTTTAATGGCTGTTCTATAACTGTTTTCTACCTTAGTTAATATGCTGCATGCTGCCACAATGTTGAAATAAACCTCCTCTGAAGTTGCTCTCTTATTCAAAATTTTTTCCAAAGCTGAGATTTTTCATCATCAAAATTAACTAACCATTTCAGTGAGTAATCTGGTTCTGAATAATTAATATCGAGCATTAGTTGCCTCAGAGACTCATCACGCCTTAATGCCTCTTACACGCTTTGTTTAGTAACTGTTTTCTTCCTTCTCATACAGCTTCTCTAATCTATTATTAGTCCCTTCCTCATTTTCTCGCACTTCCGTTAACTTTGATTTCATAAGTTCTTCTTCTTGTTTTCTCTTCTCCTGTCTGGCTCTTTCCTTCTCCTCTTGTTTCTTCATTTTTGGCAGTATTGCTTCTTCTTTCTTCACATCCTTAGTTTCTGCTTTTTATAGGTTTAGGTATTTCTGCAACGACTTGTGCAGCTTCTTCCGGCGCAGGCATTAGTTCCTTCAGGAATCGTTTTTGTGATGGCTGAGTTGTTCTGAGCGCGTCTAGCAACTGATCCTGCTTGAAATCGTACGTCGTTTTTGCTTCGTTGAGTTTAGTCAGGATGGGCTTGAAGAGTTCCCTGGCGACATCGCGCTGAATGACTGCTGACCTATCTTGTCTTCTAGGACGCGCTTACGTAATGCAGCCCGTTGCTCGATAAACATTTTGAGAACATCCTCACGCTGATCGACGATTGGTGATCTTTTCGAGAGGCATTGTGGACGCTTTGTTGCTGGTATACGAATCAGGGATTTAAAATTCATCAAAGCCTTTTCGATAAGTTTCCGGGATCGTTTTCGCGTCGCAATTAAACGTCGTAAAATCGTGTTTTGGAGGACGACGTCGCCGAGGCATATCAGTCTTTGAATTGTGTCGAGGTGATGCCCCTTCAATGGCTCGGTTGTCGAGTCCTGAAAACAGCACAAAACAGCCCGCGTTACGTCTGATGTATTTAGCCACATCGCAGTACGACTGAGTGAAAATAAACAATATTACAGCGACAACGAAAAATACTCACAGATGCGGTTCATGTTCTCGCGGTCGATTTTAATATCGTCGAACACGACAATCTTATGTGTGTCTGAATCTATTTCTTCTACGGGTTGTATCTGATCCGGATCTGCAATAGTGAAAACATTGTTTTCCACGTCTCCCATGGAATCGTCAGCAAAGCATTTGCCGAACTCGTGCAGCGTCCTGTATTTGTCCTTTTGAAGATTGAGCGTATAAATAATCACGCGATCGTACATCAACATGTAGTTCAGGAGTATGTTCATGAGCAGATTCGTATTACCAAGACCTGTCGGACCCACAATCATGTAATGTCAATCAGGTATAAAAAATGATAATGGTGCGCGTTCGTTTTCGCTTTTGTATCGGAATTACTGAAGTTCATTTTCTATATAATTCACCATCATGTCGTAAACGTCCTTTGGTACTTTCGTGGGATCAGAAAGCTCTTCTACGAGTCAGAATGAGCTGGATAAAAAAGACGGCCACGCCGGGGATTCCATGCATGGTAATCTCAACATGAACGGTCACAACATCACCAATCTCAACGATATATGATACTCACCAAGATGCCAACGCAGCACGATGGTCGCAAGTCAATAGACTGGCAAAGACTAAATTGTCGTTGACCGGAGGAAAAATTCTGTATGGTTTACCAGATCCAACTGGACAGGCTCTTGTATCTTCTCAGGCCGTCACGTCAGCAGATCTTGATGTGGTACTGGCTTAAAAATACGATAAAACGGTTGGTTTGATATCTGGAAATTTATCGGTGACTGGCCAAGTGACTAGCGATCTTTACATCTCCATCTGGAACAACGTCGCAGAATCCTAGGCGAGTCGGAGTGAGTACCGGGCTGTAAACGATATCGACGATGGTTTACTATTTTGGAACTACGGACCGTTATATGTGGATCGATAGAGAAGCTTCATCAACTTACACTTCGATGGTGATTCAAACGGTGGAAGGACTTCGCGTGAACAAATCAATTTATCAGTGGCTGGTAGACATCAACAACACCAAAAGTAGCCTTATAGAACGACATCAATGGAAGGACAAAAATTATATGGACATCCCACCACATGGCCCATCACCGATAACACCCAAGCGATCTCATATTCTCAATTAAATTCGTTTGGTGGCACAAAGTTAGCGACTCACAGGAACTCTTACCGCTGCGGCCGGAGTAAAGTTGGTAGTGACGGATTATCTACCCACAAAAAACAGTGAGGTAGCAGCGAAAATGTATGTGGACACGCGCCGCTTCCGAAACAGCTCAGGATACATTTCAGCACCCACAGAAAATAGTGGAAATCGATGTGGACTTTCTGAATCAGCCTCATCAGAATTCTAAAACCCTAACCAGGCTTGTTATAGTTTTGCCAATCACCTGGTGGCGTCCGATGATGGAAATGAGTGGGCCACGGCTGGAATTACATCCAATTTATGGCTTCAGGTACAGTTACGTGCACCATAGCAATCTGGAAGTTTCAAGTGCGTGGGTGCAGCTCTGGAACACAACGCATCCTCACGTGGAGACTCAATGGCATCAAACCTGATAGCACCGCGGATGTGCTGTACAATGGAATTTTACCTGGAACCTTCTAATCATTGGTTAAGTTATTTCCAAATTTTTAGACTGGATGAGCTGATCTAAACTGTTTTTTTTAGCATTACATAGGTTTCGCCATGACGGAAATTGTCCGAGTAGCTATCGAACTTTACCAGTTATTGTTTGACGATACTTACAGGCAGGATGGTCGTATGTTTGGAAATGACAATTACGTTCTCAAACAGAAAACCGGGATTTATGCAGATATCAATCAGGTGAGAAACGCGAGTAAGTTATCAGTAGAAAATGCACATGAAAAGTGGAAACAAAATGAGATTAATAAAGTCTCATATTTCAGTTGGACATATGCGACAACAGCAGCTAAGAGACACCATTGACAAGTATTTTGTTGTACTTAAATTTTCTAGCGACAGAGAATCGACTCGGCTGGTCAAAACCATCGAGGGCATCGTCCACGACATCATCGCGTAGCTGCGTCGGAGCCTCGTGGACGTAATTGCCAAAACCAGATACATTAAACGACGACGGCTTGGTCGAAAGGAAGACGATGGCGCTCACCGAAAAGATCACGAGTGCATGGACAAGGTCGTCCCACGAAAACAATTTCGCGGCAATCGAACACTGCGCGGTGACATCGACAAACTTAAATTTTCAGCAGGTCGGCTTGGAGTACGAGGACGTGGAGGTCATCATGGGCGTGATGGCGCTCGATGATTGATCTGGAAAAGCACCTGACGACGTTGCAGTTGTTCCCGAACCACCGATGTTTGAAAACAACAAAGCCATGGAAGCACTTTTTAACGTGATCATGTATAACGTGCATGGAACAATCAATCCAGTTATTGCTGCAGCATCATACACCCATCTGGAAAATTTTACACCGGATGAAGTTGAACAAAAACTGAGTAGTGTTTTTAAGAAAGGAAGCGTTCTTCCACAAGGAAACTTTGTCGATCCTCCAAAGGCACCTCATGAACTTCTGAATAAAATAAATGATCGAGAAAAAGATATCGAAGAAAGTACTGGAGTAAGTGGGCTTCCAGGGACAGAGATTTTATGTTTCCAACGATAAATAGACTTTGAAAAAGTAAATCTCAACGTGGAAAAATCGCCATGTCGTGTTATTACATTTATAAATATCATCGAAAAATACCTTATTCCGTTGAAGATTTCCGGCTTTTACGTGTGGTAGAAGCACAACGATATCTGGACCATCTTGCACTGGCAGCGACTTCTGACACGTTAGCAGATCTTGGAAAATTAAATCAAATGACGAAAATCACAAAAGGATTAAATAGATATCCGCTTTGGGTTGTCGGAGAAACAGTGAGTGACATCAAGGTCAAGGAGGATAAAATTAACTTGCATGTGAAGCTTTTAAGTACAAATAAACGATGGATTATTCGGTTGTGCTTAATCTTACCACCTGCCTTTTCATTTGTGCACACTCTACGTACCTCTCCATTCGTGTTAGCTTCGTAACGACTAAACACGGAATGAACTGTTCACGTCGTTTCCTTGCATAGTCGAGTTATGCTTGATATTCGCCAGAAACTCTTCGAACACCGTTGAATTTTTTTATGCAGCTGGTGATTCTCAATTTTTTGTATAAATATTTAATCGTTCTGATGTTTCGACCACCGCAACGGTGGCACACCTGGAGCTGACCGCTAACACCTTCCTGGCATCCCTGGCAGGCATTATGTCCCTGACTTCCCTTCGCGATGAAGGCGTTATGCCTTGTTGCACTTTTCCGTGCTGCCTTGATGTAACAACGCGCACGTATTGGATCCATGCAGAGCACACACACACACACACACACACACACACACACACACACACACACACACACACACACACACACACACACACACACACACACACACACACACACAAATGAAAAAATTTGTCATTACAAACTGAGCGTAAAATTCTGCACAGAGTAGTGGCAGATCCAGGAAAATATTTTATCCTACGACATGAGATCTCACGATCGATGCATGGTGTCAACGTGCCCTATCCAAGATTGAATGCCGCTCTGCATGAGTTGATCGAACGAGTCAGAGGAGAACTAAAGGCGATGCCAAGAAGACATACACGTCGCAAGCTCGTGAACGAGTGCAAAGCGCTGGCGGGACAATACATCATTATCACACAGCAAACATGAAGCAACTGCGAGACAAGTACAAAATGCTCACAGGAAAAACCACTAAATTTTCCAAGTTGAGGAGAGTCGACATCGAGAAAAAACTACGCGGTCGTCAGCAAAGTTGTCCACTGTACTGCCGCCACCCTGGCAAACCAAAAAACTGTACGGAGGCACCGACAAGGGATTTATTTAAGATCACCAGCACGTGTCTCAGCAAGGAGTTGATAAAGAACTCCTGCAAAATATTCTAAAACCTACTGTAGATGCAGAACTACCAACACACACGGCCATTAGACTTGGAGTAGCTTTCAACGTTCATTTTGTGCGAGCTACGGATCAAAAGAGCACCGATGCGTGGATAAAATTGGAATCGTTGATCATTTATCGTAGTGACGGTTTCAGTCGCGATGTCGACGTCGCATGGACGTTTATCTAACTTCGCATATTAGATTATCAGGAGTCAGGATCGGCATGGATCTTCGCCGGAGTTAGTTCCGTCTCGTTTCAAACTTCCAAATTTACACCGTTGCGTGGAAATAAGCACTTGCCACTTCCCAAACAAATCATCGCGACAAAAGCGTGCTTCAACGTCAGAAATAACTACAACTACTGTCTTTTGTGGGCTATCCTCTCCACAAAACAAAAAGACCATGTCGATCGCATCTCCAGCTAGAAGCCGTATATTGATACCATCAAAACCACCGGAATTACGTTTCCGGCTGCGGTCAAATATGTCCCTAAACTGGAATCACTCAACGATGGACTCTCCATCAAAGTTTTTGGACTCAGTGAAAAGAAAGTGGGAGATAAACAATTCGTGGTCAATCCCATGTTGATTTCCAAAACAGCCTCACAAAACATCATCAATTTACTTTATTACCAAAAACATTTCATGTATATCAAAGACTTCAATCGGTTATGCCGATCTCAGTACACACAACATAAGAATCGTGGATATTTCTTTCAGCGTTGCTTACAACGCTTTCCTCAACCACAAAAACTACACGACCACGTGTCGTCTGGATACTGTCAAGAACTACAAACCGTTCAGGTGTCACACGAGTGAGCACTACAATTTGAAAACCACTACAGAAAATACGCACAGACGTTTCATATTAACTTTGACACGGAAGCGATCCTTGAAAATGTACAAGGACTCTCACCTGATCCAGACCATTAATTTAACCAAGTGTAACACAAACATGTCCCGTGCGCGATCGGCTATAAAACATGCTGTCCGTCGATGAAGATTTGTCTTCACGGTATAGTTAGCATCGCGGCGAGGATTGCGTCCCGTGGATCTTTAAGCAGCTAGAGGCAGAATGGAAACGCATTACCGACATCCGAAAAATACAGCGACAATGATCCCACTCACTCCACAGCAACTGCGACAGTGCAAATCAGCAAAGCAGTGCCACATCTGCGAAGAGTAACCACATGATAAAAATTCAGAGATCATTGCCATGTGACCGGATGTTATCGAGAAGCTGCTCACGATAACTGCAATCTACGTTTCAAAGATCCATAATTCCTACCGGTGATAGCTCATAATCTACGAGGGTACGATACACATTTTATCGTCGCAGCACTCAGTCGTCTGCTCGTCAAACAACTTCTAACTGAGGTTGGAACCCAAATCAAATGCATCACCAGCAATTTTGAAATGTACATGTCGTTATCGATTGGACCTTTCCGATTCATGCCGGCATCGCTGAAAGAACTTGCTGGAAACTGTTCTAAGTTCACACACCTGCAAAAATGAATTTGGAGCCAGCGGAGATCTGCTCAAACAAAAAGCAATTTGTCCCTACGAATACATCGATGCATGGTCACGATTGGACGAAACTTTGTTGCCACCCCAAGACGCCTTTTATTCCCATCTGCATGTGTCAGGAATCGCCGCCGCTCAGTACCACTACTCGAACAAGATATGGAACGAGTTTGATTGTAAAACCCCTTGCGATTATCACGACATCTACCTCAAAACGAACGTGCTCTGCTCTCGGACATGCTTGACAATATTTTCAGACACACGTGCATAGACCATTAGCAACTCGATCCACTTTGATATTTCTCCTCGCCAAGACTCTTCTATGAAGCCCTCCTCAAAGAATCCAGAGTGACCTTAGAACTCTTTACCGATCCAGACATGTTCATGTTCACTGAGCAGATGGTGCGAGGCGGAATCTCCGTCATCAGCAAAAACACACCATCGCCAGCAACAAATACATGTAAGACTATGACCCGACACAGCCTCTAGCGTTGGGCGATGTCACAACCGCTTCCCGTAGATTTTCAGTGGATCACCGGAAAACAGTTCCTCGAAGAAAGACAAACTGCAAACTGGATACCACGACCACTAAAGCTGTTTCGTTGAAGCCGAGCTTGGATATCCACAACATTTTCACGACGTCCATAACGATTATCCATTCTGCGACAAACAAATTGTTGTCACCAACTCGATGCTGTCTCAACAATAACTACAAGATAAGAGCCAGCTCGGACTCGGAGACGCCAAGGTGAAAAAACTGCTTCCCATTCTCTACAACAAAACCATGTATAAATGACATCATCGACTGCTTGAACAAGCGCTCCAGCATGGACTCGTTCATGATAAAGTTCATCGTGCTCTCAAATTTCGTCAGTCACCGTGGATGAAACCCTATATAGACTTCAACACGACACAACGAGTCAGCGCCACCACGGCGTTCGACAAAGACTTCTTCAAACTCATGAATAATAGCGTGTTCGGAAAAACCATCGAAAACATTCGACACCGCAAGAAAATCAAATAACCTACGACGACGAGATAAACTGGTCGCAAATGATGCCTTTGTGCACATGATATCTTTGAGGAAGAACTCGTCACGATCGAGTCCAGAAAAACCAGTTTCAAGCTGGACAAACCCATCTACGTCGGCGCGACTGTTCTTGAACTCTCCAAGATGCACATGCTCGAGTTTCATTGCGACTTCATGAAACACCAATACGGAAACAAGCCCACACTGCTCATGACCGATACCGACTCGCTCATGTATGAAATTCACACCGATGACGTCTACGCAAACCTGTATTAACACCGAGAACTGTTTGATCTCAGTGATTATCCCACACACAGCCCTTCCTACTGTGACGACAATAAAAAAGTGCTAGGAAAATTCAAGATGAAATTCACGGCGTACCCATCGTGGAGTTCATCGGACATCGAGTCAAAATGTACTGCATCGCCGTCGACGATGGCACCGTCATGAAAAAAGCCAAATGAGTATAAAAAAAAAACCGTCACCGCAAAAATCGCCATTACGCACAAACACTACATGGAGACATGTAATACTACTCCAAGAGAACTTTCCGATCACAATAGCACAAAATATCTACAATGATCATCAACAAAAAAAGGACTATACTCCTTTGATGATAAACGTTACTCCACCGATGGCATTCACACACTTGCACACGGGCACTACCAAGTCTAATCATCATAGCTACGTATTACGCACACACCAAAAACATCTCATCACGAGGCAACCCCCACGTACTGATAAAAATGGTCCAGAACCCCCATCACACAGATCCATAGGGAGATACACTTTTTATCACCTAAAAGTGCTCCAGAACCCCATTCCCCAGTAGTATAGTTCCATGGGGGCTCTCTCAAGCACTTTTTATCAGATCGTGATAAAATGGTCCAGAACCCCCATTACTCATAATACTTACAATTATAAGGAACAATTTTATTTAGCTGATCTTCTGTAGTTTATTTTTTATCTTTCTGTTTCAAAATCACACGTGGCCCAGCCTTCCTTTCTCAACTGCACTATTCGTATTACATGTGTTAAACGTTCCAAACATTATATCTTAAACCCATTCGTCATTAAAAATGTTCTTTCGATCCACATTTAGCAGTTGTATTTATTGATTTAAAGCCTTATGGATTATATTTGGCTGCTCTTATTGTTTACTTAAGCATAAGAAACAGGATAAATATAACTTTTCGGATCACTACGTTCTCGTTTGTGTCAATCTGTATCCATATTATTTGTTAAACATATATTATTTATGTCTGGTTTTACATAATCATTTATCGCGTGTGCTTCTTCATTCCCGTCATAAACTAAGTGATCCATGTAAAGGTCATTAACATTGGTACTACATCATTTTCGCTTATCTTTCTGTACTCCTGGAAGAAATCTATCGTTGCTCCTGTGAACGGTCGATTCACTTTATATGCTATGAATACAGCATTATTGCTGCTATTGCTGAAGAGAAATAATTTTCCGCATCATTTTCTGACTCATGTATACATAGAATCAAAACTCCTTTTAAACTCATTCAAGGGTTAATAAATCAAGTATGACAGTCTCTGAAGTTTGCATAAGCTGTCATGTCAATTCTTGTCAGTAGTGTAGTGGGATAAACTGGCGACAATGGGAATTAGCATTACGGGACCCTACTTTGTACCCTGGCGACAAGATTTTTAGCGACAAAATTAGAGGGGTTGTACCCTGGCGACAAGATTTATAGCCTCACATAGACCTCTATGTTAAATTTAGAGGGTTGTACCGTAGCCTCAAGATGTATAGCCTCACGTAGACTTCTATGTTAAATTTGGTCGTTTTCACTATAGCCTCAAGATTTATAGCCTCACGGGACCCTAGTTTGTACTCTACGGACAAGGGGAATTTAACATGGGGAAATAGTGGACCTGTCTAGCGACAAAAAATATTGGGCCTGTCTAGCGACAAAAAATATTGGGCCTGTATAGCGACAAGAGGAATGAAACAGGTAGGGTCTATTTTTAGCTACAATATTTGGTAAATTCCTGTTTAAAAACCGTTGTATGTATTTATAGCTGCAACCTGTGGAAAACCCAAGACTATATTTATAGCCTCAAAATTTCTAGCTTCATTGACGTCGCTGAACTGGCTGACTTGAATGCTCGATACTGTATGACGTCACTGAACTGGCTGACCTGAACACTCGATACCGTGTGACGTCACTGAACTGGCTGACCTGAATACGCGATACTGTAGGTAGGTAGGTAGGTAGGTAGGTGAAATGAATTTGACATGAATAAAGGGAGTTTTATAGGGACAAAGGCCAATACACACACAAAAGAAAGGGAGAAAGAAACAAATCCCAATATCTCCAATCCACACCAACGATCGCGAATGCATAAAACACACCCATATATACTATCCACACCAACAAATGCGAATGCATAAAACACACCATACTTACTATCCACAAAAACAGACGAGAATGCATAAAACATACACACAGACTATAAACACCAACGAATGCGAATGCATAAAACATACACATATACTATCCACACAAACGGATGAGAATGCATAAAACACACACACATATACTATCCACACAAACGGATGAGAATGCATAAAACATACTCACATATACTATCCACACAAACGGATGAGAATGCATAAAACACACATATTATACTATCCACACAAACGTACGCGAACGCACACAAACACACCTTATACTATCCACACAGAAAGGAAGAAAAGAAAAAACACACCATACTTACTATCCACACAAATGGCAGGGAACATAAAACACTTTTCACCATACTTACTATCCACACAAACGAATGAGAATGCATACAATATACACATATTGCCTATCCACACCAACGATCGCAAATGCATGAAACATACACACATACTATCCACACAAACGAATGCGAATGCATTAAACATACACACATATACTATCCACACAAACGAATGCGAATGCATAAAACACCACATTATCTACTATCCACACTAACGCTTGGCGAACACATAAAACAGAATCATATATACTATTCACACAAACGAACGAGAATGCATAAAACACACCATACTTACTATCCACACAAACGAATGAGAATGCATAAAACACACATATATTCTATCCACACCATCGGACGAGAACACATAGAACATGCACATAGAATATCCACACAAACGAATGCGAATGTATTAAACATACACATATACTATCCACACCAACAAATGAGAATTCATGAAACATACACATATACTATCCAAACCAACGAATTGAGAATGCATAAAACATGCACATATACTATCCACTCAAACGGATGAGAATGCATATACTATCCACTCAAACGGATGAGAATGCATAAAACACACACACATACTATCCACACAAACGGATGAGAATGCATAAACATACCCATATCTACTATTCACACCAACGGACGAGAACGCATAAAACATACTCACATATACTATCCACACAAACGGACGCGAATGCATAAAACACACACATTATACTATCCACACAAACGTACGCGAACGCACACAAACACACCTTATACTATCCACACAGAAAGGAAGAAAAGAAAAAACACACCATACTTACTATCCACACAAACGTACGGGAACGCATAAAACACACCATACTTACTATCCACACAAACGATTGAGAATGCATAGAACACACACGTATATACTATCCACACCAACGAACGAGAATGAATAAAACACACACATATACTATCCACACAAATGAATGAGAATTCATAAAACGGTCACATATATACTATCCACACAAACGTACGAGAATGCATAAAACATGCACGTATAATACCCACACAAACGAATGCGAATACATGAAACATATACATATACTATCCACAGCAACGCATGATGATGCATAAAACATACACATATACTATCCACACCAACGGATGAGAATGCATAAAACACACACACATATACTATCCACACAAACGGATGAGAATGCATAAAACATACCCATATCTACTATCCACACAAACGGACGAGAACGCATAAAACATACACACATATACTATCCACACAAACAAACGCGAAGGCATAAAATGCACACATTATACTATCCATACAAACGTACGCGAACGCATACAAACACACCTTACACTATCCACACAGAAAGGAAGAAAAGAAAATACTCACGAGACTTACTATCCACACAAATGTATGGGAACGCATAAAACACACCATACTTACTATCCACACAAACGAATGAGAATGCATAAAGCATGCACATATCTCCTATCCACACCAACGATCGCGAATGCATAAAACATACACATATACTATCCACACAAACGGATGAGAATGCATAAAACATACACATATGCTATCCACACAAACGGATGAGAATGCATAAAACATACACACATCTCCTATCCACACCAACGATCGCGAATGCATAAAAAATACACATATACTACACAAACGAATGCGAATGCATAAAACATACACCGCGATACTGTAGGTAGGTAAGTAGGTGAAATGAATTTGATATGGGTGAAGGGAGTTTTATAGGGACAAAGACCAATACACACATAAAAGAAAGGGAGAAAGAAATAAGTCCTAATATCTCCTATCCACACCAACGATCGTGAATGCATAAAACACACCCATATATACTATCCACACCAACAAATGCGAATGTATAAAACACACCGTACTTACTATCCAAACGAACGAACGAGAATGCATAAAACATACACATAGACTATCCACACCAACGAATGAGAATGCATAAACATACACATATACTATCCACACCAACAAATGAGAATGCATAAAACATACACATAGACTATCCACACAAACGAATGAGAATGCATAAAACATACACATATACTATCAACACCAACGGATGAGAATGCATAAAACACACACACACATATACTATCCACACAAACGGATGAGAATGCATAAAACATACCCATATCTACTATCCACACAAACAAACGAGAACGCATATAACATACTCACATATACTATCCACACAATCGAACGCGAATGCATAAAACACACACATTATACTATCCACACAAACGTACGCGAACGGACACAAACACACCTTATACTATCCACACAGAAAGGAAGAAAAGAAGAAACACACCATACTTACTATCCACACAAACGTACGGGAACGTATAAATACACCATACTTACTATCCACACAAACGGATGAGAATGCATAAAACATACACATATCTCCTATCCACACCAACGATCACGAATGCATGAAACATACACAATATATTATCCACACAAACGAATGCGAATGCATAAAACATACACCGCGATACTGTAGGTAGGTAGGTAGGTAGGTGAAATGAATTTGATATGGGTAAAGGGAGTTTTATAGGGACATAGACCAATGCACACACAAAAGAAAGGGAGAAAGAAAAAAGTCCTAATATCTCCTATCCACACCAACAATCGCGAATGCATAAAACACACCCATATATACTATCCACACCAACAAATGCGAATGCATAAACATACACATATACTATCCACACCAACGAATGAGAATGCATAAAACAGACATATATACTATCTACACAAACGAATGAGAATGCATACAACACATCATACTTACTATCCACACCAACGAATGAGAATGTATAAAACATACCCATATCTACTATCCACACAATCGAATGCGAAAGGAAGAAAAGAAAAACCACACCATACTTACTATCCACACAAACATACGGGAACGCATAAAACACACCATACTTACTATTCACACCAACGAATGAGAATGCATAAAACATACACATATACTATCCACACAAACGAATGCCAATGCATAAAACAGACACATATACTATTGACACAAACGAATGCGAATGCATAAAACATGCACACATATACTATCCACACAAATGAATGAGAATGCATAAAACATACACACATATACTATCCACACAAGCGAATGAGAATTCATGAAACATACACATAGTCTATTCACACCAACGAATGAGAATGCATAAAACACACACACACGTAGTATCCACACCAACGAACGAGAATGCATAAAACATGCACATATATGCTATCCACATAAACGAAAGAGAACGCATAAAACATACACATAGACTATCCACACAAACGGATGAGAATGCATAAAACATACACATAGACTATCCACACCAACTAATGCGAATGCATAAAACATATACATATATACTATCCACACCAACGGACGAGAACGCATAAAACAGACAAATATACTATCCACACAAACGGACGCGAATGCATAAAACACACACATTATACTATCCACACAAACGTACGCGAACGCACACAAACACACCTTATACTATCCACACAGAAAGGAAGAAAAGAAAAAACACACCATACTTACTATCCACACAAACGTACGGGAACGCATAAAACACACCATACTTATTATTCACACCAACGAATGAAAATACATAAAACATACACATATATACTATCCACACCAATGAACGCATAAAACATACACATATACTATCCACACAAACGGATGAGAATGCATAAAACACACACACACACACATAGACTATCCACACAAACGGATGAGAATGCATAAAACATAGACATATATACTATCCACACCAACGGACGAGAACGCATAAAACAGACACATATACTATCCACACAAACAGGTGCGAATGCATAAAACACACACATTATACTATCCACACAAACGTACGCCAACGCACACAAACACACCTTGTACTATCCGCACAGAAAGGAAGAAAAGAGAAAACACACCATACCTACTTTCCACACAAACGTACGGGAACGCATAAAATACACCATATTTACTATTCACACCAACAAATGAGAATGCATAAAACATACACATATATACTATCCACACCAACGAACGCATAAAACATACACATAGACTATCCACACCAACGAATGAGAATGCACAAAACATACACATAGACTATCCACACAAACAAATGAGAATGCATGAAACAGACACATATACTATTCACACCAACGAATGAGAATGCATAAAACCCACACATATATACTATCCACACCAACGAACGCGAATGCATAAACATACACATATATACTATCCACACAAACGAAAGAGAGCGTATAAAACATACACACATATACACAGTATCGAGTATTCAGGTCAGACAGTTCAGTGACGTCAATGAAGCTAGAAATTTTGAGGCTATAAATATAGACTTGGGTTTTTGACAAGATCTAGCTATAAATACATAGAACGGTTTTTAAACAGAAATTTACCAAAAATTGTAGCTAAGAATAGACCCTACCTGTTCCATTCCTCTTGTCGCTATACAGGCCCAATATTTTTTGTCGCTAGACAGGCCCAATATTTTTTTGTCGCTAGACAGGTCCAATATTTCCCCATGTTAAATTCCCCTTGTCCGTAGAGTACAAACTAGGGTCCCGTGAGGCTATAAATCTTGAGGCTATAGTGAAAACGACCAAATTTAACATAGATGTCTACGTGAGGCTATAAATCTTGAGGCTACGGTACAACCCTCTAAATTTAACATAGAGGTCTATGTGAGGCTATAATTCTTATCGCCAGGGTACAACCCCTCTAATTTTGTCGCTAAAAATCTTGTCGCCAGGGTACAAAGTAGGGTCCCGTAATGCTAAGTTCCATTGTCGCCAGGGTACAACCCCTCTAATTTTGTCGCTATAAATCTTGTCGCCAGGGTACAACCCCTCTAATTTTGTCGCTAAAAATCTTGTCGCCAGGGTACAAAGTAGGGTCCCGTAATGCTAATTCCCATTGTCGCCAGGGTATCCCACTACACTACTCTTGTCTCTCTTGTAATGTAATCCTGACAAAAGGCAACTCTATTCCTGTACTTTTCATTACCAGACTAGCCATTTGTATCACATGTAGCATGCTTCTTAGTGTATACAAAATATACTTTACATCATAATTATTGTTAGCACCTTCTGCCAATTTGTGTGGTTTCTACATTGCTGTTATAACTTTTAAAACTTGAGGATGAATAATAGGTATAACAAACAATGATTTGTTAGTATCTAAAAAAGAACAAGTAGTGTCTGCAGTTCGTTCCGGATAAAATGAACTGACCATTTTCTGTGGCCTGTGAGTTAGCTGCTCCTAAATTTAACTAATTGTTTCAATAGCATTTATTTTATAAGAATATATTTTGAAAGAATATAACTCTAGCAGTTAATACTAAGACACTGAGTCCGAATCCTAGGTGTCCAGGTACTTAAGAGATTTTGATCCGTTTTCCTTAATCTAATTAGTTCTCTTTAGTATTTCTATTGTTTTATCATATTGAATCTTTGCTCATTTTCATCATTTGGATCAAATACTTGAAACATAAAATTACTTCCAGTGAATACGAAAGCATTACAAATAGTTCCTGCAATGGTAACAAATTTGGATACATTTCTGATATCATCACAAATATTTCTTCAATGTTGTAGTTCAAAACTAAACTATTGCTGTCATCTAAATTTTACGTTAGTAATTCATTTAATATATAATGTTAAGTATGCAAGATTATTATTATCAATCACTAATTTGAAATAAATTAAATTTTAATCATATAATTAGATCCATAAGTACAAATTATTGTTTGTGACGTTGTGAAAAGCACAGAATATTCATAACAAAACATATTGACAAATCCAAAGTTACTAACAACATAAACCATATTTATTTTTTCAAAGAAAGCAAAGTCTTATATATTGTGTAAATCATAATCAATATACTTACTTATCATAGGTTTGTTCACATATTAGTTTATTAATTTCCTACCTTAGCTCTTTTACATTTTTTTTTCAAAATATCATCAACTGTAGTATTCATTGAAATACTCCCTGCACACATTTCTGTGTTTAAATCAGGATTTAAGTGTCTCTATTTCTTCTTTTATTTCTGACGTAACTGTATCGATTTGTTTCACTTAATACTCGAGTTTTGTATCAATACTGATACTGATTGTAAGATGTTATTTTTGTTATATTGGAACGCTGATATTGCTTTGTAATCCTTCATTCTAATTTGTTACAATGTATTCTTAATAGTTTCACTTTTCTATATAATTCAGTACGTCCTTGTACCTCAATTTATATATTACCTTGGTATCAGTATTTAAGTCCACGATTTTAGAGTCAGTTCGTTCTTAAAGTTAATGCGATTTGATTTTTTGATGCACGTCACCTATGTCAGCAATAAATTACCTGTTCCTTATTATATATCTAACCATACGTTTTGTTTTTCTTTTCATCTGTATTTTAGATGTATCTGTAAAATCATTCAGTTTTGTAACTGCGAAAAAGTATAAGATTTAGCAGCCAATGTATTTTCCAGCTTTATCACATCATGAACTTAGTGTTATCTGCATCCTTTGTAACGCATGTATCGCACCGTATACAGGAATTAGTTTATTGGTAAATACACTCTGAACGTCTGAAATCTTGTTATATTTTGTCTATTTGTTTCCGCAGTTTAGATGTTTAAGTTCGTTTTTTCTGCTTTTGTTCAACAGTTTTCAATTGATGATCAACTTGTTTTCTCCACGTTTTTCTCCCTTCACATTATTATCCTTGTTTCAATTATTTTCCTACAAAAAATCATTTTCTGCATCATTGTTTTGCACAAGATCTGCTAAACTTATAACACATGGTTAGTTTGCCTTGCATCAGTGTTTACGGGTTTATATTGTGCATTGTCTTTCTCATACGTTTTCTGCACTGATTTAGAAATACGACCACTAGGACCATTTAAAGAAATCTACACTTTATATTTACTTAACATGAAATGCTTACGTTCTAGTCATGCCTATACCAAAATCTATAACATTCCCCTCGTGACCTTAAAACACGATATTCAGCAAATGTATGATTAATTTTTCAGTTTACTGTATGGACTTAATTATAGTGTGCGAAATGAACTTATCGCAGAAACCATTTTCGGTGTTTCTAATCTAGGAAATATATATATATATATATATATATATATATATATATATATATATATATATATATATATATATATATATATATATATATATATATATATATATATATATATATATATATGCAATAAACTGATAACGAACAGTGCAAAACTAGCATTTAACTAGGCTGTGCACTTTCGACTCTTAATGAGTCTTTTTCAAAGGCATATAAAAAACATAGACAAGACAAACAAATAAAACAGAAAAACCGTAGTGTTTGCAAAACTTACATGGCTGCTTCTACAGGAATCAAACCTTTAAATGTATTATGTTTCAACTAGTTTATATCAACTTGTTGCGGATACTGGAAAGTATTTGTATTAACCTAGAATCGATGAGTCATAACGACATCTGGTATTTTGTGTACATTTATGTAAGCGCAAATTACATCCCGGATATTTCATTGTTATAGTAGTAATTGTAGGCTATTAAGCAAATTTAGCGGTTTAAACCAAGAAGACTAGAGAAAGACAGCCATGCACAAATAAAACTATCTTTTGCAGCCGACACATTTTACTTTTGAAAAATTCTCTATCAGTCTTTCGGAAACTATGATCAGTTTTTAATTGTGTTCAGACACAATTTTTGAGGAATCATTTATTTAAATTATTCATTGGAATTACGAAGTGATCATTGAACTTTTGGAGTAATACACTACTTTTGGATTAATACGAATTCATTCGAATATTTTCTGGATTTTATCATTGTGATACATCATTCGGAACATTCTATACTTTTATTCGGGATTTATTTTCCAATACTAAAAGTGTCTTTTGAATGTTCACTCTGTATTCTTGGGAACTAAATTGTTTGCTGAATTTTACAAAACTGATGGTTTTTCTTATTTCTATTACTCATTTTAAGACCATGGATGCTTATCAATATGTTTAAATTTCATTATTAACTGAAGACATAAACATAGTTGCTGGTCAAAGGTAAAATGGCAAGATTGTATTCCTTTATATTTCTGAAAGACAGGGCCAAGAGCTAAAAAACAACAAACGTATCAGTATAGTACAAATGTTTGACTTTATTTCATACCTGCACCTACGGAAACGCGAATCCTTTCTCATCAATGTATAAAAAATACCGTAGACATTTGTCATTTGAAAAGATTTTTTGCTTGAAAATTTCTTATATAAGATGTTAAACGAAGGTTTATATAATCAATAATCTTTACAGCATGTTGAACATTATTTAAATCTCAGATGCAGAACATTTTACAAACATACCCTAGTTCTATGACAAGTTGAAATCGATGTATTTTGTCATCGGTCTAATAGCAAGCAAGATGATGGTGGACAACAACGTCGTGAACACACAAATATAGAGAAATGTCCGGTCCATAATCCTGGCCAACTCCTGCCACTCACGAGCTGTCTGTTGCTCCATCAATGTTCGCTCATGGCTGCCTATAATAGAATTAAACAATCTCATCACCTCGTCATCAATGGGTGTTTTTTGACAGATATGATGACAGACGCTGGCTTGTCTGGCATCAGTCACCATTTCTAGTTTAACACCGTTCATGTCATTCCTCTCGCTTTCAAATTCTGTACTGGTCATATTGTCATTGGCGGGAATCGGAATTGCATTGCACATTGTATACGATTGCACTGATGTGTATCTGTCCGCAGGGTAAGTCGTTCGGATACAAACTACTTTGGCTAACAGAACGGCGACCCTCTTGATCCAGGGAGGAGGACCCGGAGTGAACCCTCCTCGGTGGTGAATGTTTAACACCAGCACTGAGAAAATCACAGAAAGGGCACTCATAGCCATGATGACGGTTAGGTAAATTCCTTCAATAGAAAAAAAATATTGTTATCATTTTATTCATTGACGAAGTAAACATTTTAATTTACTATTGTATAATCAAAAAGTGATGTGCATTTCCTATACCACATCTAAAAGCTATATTGACTTTTTCTAAATATAACTTCTTAAAGTCATTATAATGTTAAAAGGTGGCTACATAGTAGCTGCTTGCAATTTTATAAGAGATACACGAGGCCCTTGATAGATTAAAGAAGAGTGTGCTTTGATTTAATACATTTGATTCAATGTATAGCCTGAAAGATCAATCTGGGACGTCATCACTACTAACATCTATAAATATCGGGCTTGCAAGCGCTAAAAATAATTTCAAGTAACTTGCTAATTATAACTAAATGTATTTAGTAATCTTGCCTTTTATAAATAGTCACGCAGAACTTGCCAATCTAAATAAGAACACAACAAGACACACAGTAACATTTACGAGAAAATCACTATTCTTATAGTATGGAAGTTTGGAAACCAGTTGGAGTAGCACCCATCCCCACGATAAGTGAAAAGTTATGGGTAATGGTTGCTCTCCCTCTTATGTCAGTGTCTTTATTTCGTGATGTTGATGAATCATTGTACCAGTGTCTGGGCGCCACGATCCCCTCTCCCCCAAACACAAGAATAACAACATTTTATATAGCCACTAGAGTGTAATAGAAAGGAAAGGTGATTCGAAAAAAAAAAAACTGGAACATTGATAATTAACGAAGATGAATATGATCTCCCGTTTTATTCTGAACCATACACACATTGAATAGATGTTCTAAGAATTACATTTGTAAATTCTAAGAGAATATGAGAGCAAGAAAACATTGTTTTGAAACGACAATATCATTTCCTCTGTTTGGGGCAACGAGAAACTGTAAACTTAGCTTTACGTTTTATTGATCTCCTCTCTCTCTCTCTCTCTCTCTCTCTCTCTCTCTCTCTCTCTCTCTCTCTACAAAGACTTAAGTCCATAAACACTCGTCCTATGCTCCTGAAATCCTTCTTACCTATAAGCGGTATGTATTTCGATGTTGGTGGCATGTTCTCGGCAATTAGCAACATAAACACTGAGAATGCAAGGAGTACAGTCAATCCCAGTGTAATTTTTTCACCTGAATCTGGTGGGAGACAGAATCCAGTCAAAGTCAATGTAGACAACAGCATGCACGGAATTATCACATTAAAGGAATAATAGAGAACGCGTCTGCGAAGGTGAAAGTAAAACGTTACGTCAGGAAATGGTTCCTGACAACAGGCGTAGTAGATAACGTTTCGTTTTAATTTTGTTCCGACTAAGGTCCATTCTCCGTTGTCCACATAGTTAGACAAATCCACATCAATAGATCTGTTTGTTACGTCAACCTGAAATATTAAATTTTCAAAAAGCCTTTGGGATAAAACAAGAAAGGTATTTTAGACAGCATAGCATGGAAAAAAGGAAGACTTTGACTTCGCTTCAAATTTGCATCCGTCCATCAAAACGATTGAAAGTTAGTAAGGCTGGCAGGATCTTTGTAATTTGCACTTTGGTCTAGCATACCTAACTGGGGGCTATACAATTTTGGCGCAAACTGCGACTAATATTAATTCCTCTTCATTGGCACCATATTTGTAAGTACCTTTAATAGTTCAAGGTTCATTTTTTTTGGTAATCTAGTCCAAAGGCCCATAGTATAATAATATATGTTAAGAGAAACTATCAACGAACACGCAAATATGAATACAATGTTAATACTAACTATTGTATTTAGTTGTATTTACAAACAGCAACTCTAAATAACGAAAAGATTTTCTGTCAAAGCCTTAAAATTCCACTAGAGATAAATTAGTATCCCAAGTTTTGTCAATTACCTTTCTGTAAGATCAGGCGATAAATTACTTCTCTAACACAAAGTTACAAAATCAATATGAAGCAGTAACACCATCATGTCTACCAGTCGCTGTAAAAGGTTTATCATAAGAACAATTGAATCCTGAGAGGGCTTTATGTCATAAAATCGTAGACGTATGAACTGATGCTTCTCATCAGCGAAACATATTTTATAATGTGTATACTTTCAAGCTGCATGATATGAACTTAAGCAATTCATCACTAATTCATCAAATGTTATTATAAATATGCTGAAAATCCCCATCATCTTGTCGGATCGATATTAAGCCCAGACAGTATCAAAGTAATACATTTCGTATGTGTGATGCCCATCCTTTATTATCTAATGATTTGAGCAGTTTGCAGCATCGCGATGGATATATATATTCATATATCTATTATTCATTTTACACCAATATTTTTCGCACCTTCAAAATATGTAACACGCAAAGATAATCTGCCACAGTTTTCAAGGATGATATATTGTTCACACTACATGCGACACAGATATTGTTTACAAAAGTGACCTTGAATACTTTAAATCCATTCTGAATGTGTGTGACCACATATTACAGAATGATAACATAATACAGACTTTATCATAGTATGAAATATACGTTAAAGTCATTTTCACAAATAAAATATCCAGATTTCCTTTAATAATAATACATAGACATAACATATTTAATATTCTGCGCTTCCAATGTTTCTTTAGTTTCTGTCCAAGATAATTTGGGTCTCAAGATCATATCCAAATATTTGTATCAAGAAACTATACCAGTCTATACCCTGTTGAAAAAGACCATTTTTTATCATTAGTAAAGGTGCAGCATTGTTAAGCACAATTATGTTTGTCTTACCCAAGTTAACTAACAAGACCGCTCCAGTGACCTAGTGGTTAGAGCGTCCGCCTCGGATGCGGTAGCTCGCTGTTCGAACCACGGCCGAGTCATACCAAAGACTTATAAAAATGGTACTAACGGCTGCCTCGCTAGGCGCTCAGCATTAAGAGGTCAGTGTTAGAACTGGTCGGCCTGGTGTCAGAATAATGTGACTGGGTGGGACGTCGTGCTGCATGTCTGTGGCATGATGTCCCAGAGCTAGACATCATTATTAACTGCCACACTGCAGACATCGTAGCGATATGACTGAAAAATTGTTTAAAGCTACGTTAAAAATCCAAATAACGCACACTTGCACGCACCTGTTAACTAACATTCCCGTAGTATACCAAAATCGTTCTAGTATATGTATTTGTTGCTGCAATGCAATTGTGTTTAGTGCTACATCATCTGCACATTATAGTGTAAAAAGACATATTTGGATATAAACATTGTTCGGCCATAGTGTTCTCTCAACAAAAAAGTAAAACTAATGGTGGAAACAACGCAAATTTGTCTCAAGTATAGTACAATCAAAGTTGTCGGTTAAACAATCACTTGACTTTACACATGGTCACAAGTAAGATTAAACTGAATACCTTTAGCAGCAAAAGCACACTTTAGCATGATTTGATTGATCTTGATTGATTTATTGAGATCGGTTCGAGAGCCTTTTATAAGTAATGGCCATAAAACACCTTCTCCCCACAAACTTGGAACATACCAGTATTAGTTTTGTTAACAGTACAACTAAGATTCGAAAAGTGCATACTACACTTGGAAAACAAAACAGTTCTTATCCTATATATTCAGTAAGCCTTTCCAAGGTTTCGTTTGTAGTATCACAATGTGAATGATGTCGTGTCACTTTTACTGTCAACAACTCCTTCAAAACATAATAGATTCTTAATATAACTGGACCACGCTGAGCCAGGTATGTTATATTTACGGTTATAAGACCTATGACCATATGATGGAAGCGTTTCCAAAACCTTTCTTGGTTATCTCTCATACAAATAAGCAATCTTTTCTTTTTTTCCTGATTTTGTTTCTTTGTCATTATTAAAAGCATATTTTAATTTACTGTCTGAATATTTATACTACTAAAGTATCACTGAAATGTTAGTTTACCAAATACTACGCAATAACCTTTGTTTCTCATATGTACTCTTTTTTATTTTGCATATGTACCATTTTCACACTTGGTATCCCATCTAAAATCAATTTTATAAATGGTATTGTGTAATATTTTAAACACTCGCAGACATATAAAAGAAATTCAACAACTCCCTTTCATTTCAATCAATATGTAAGGTAATCTATGTAAATGTATCTGAATACACTGATATAATCCGACATAGCCCAGAAGTAATCTTCTTAAATCTATATTTAATGTTCTTAAAATGCATTTTAGTGGTAAATATAGGCTGTTGTCCCATTTTTAAACAGAAGAATGATTGTAGCCCTTTATCCTGTTCTTCAGAACAGTAGTATGATTGCAGCCATTCGTACCGTACTTCAACATGGAAGTTTTATTGTAGGCCGATTCAATAACGTATGTTTTATTAAATAAAAGGCACCAATGTTATCTCTACCGTCAGCAGCAAGCTTTAGTTTTGTACTATCAAAATGTGTACATCTAGTTACAAAAGAACAAACAATATCAGATTCAAGCGTACTACTTCCCTATACATCACATAAACCCACAGTGCCAAATTTCAAACTAAACTGAATAAATCGAAATGACTCTTAATATTTATATATAATCATTTATTGTAATTGATGCATCACAGGCATCCTCATCTGTCTCAAATAGGCCAGGGCCGATGTTTTATGAATTATTATCACATTTAGACAACCCTTCCTCTCTTGGTCCCATTCTGCTATCGAATCACTTTCTTTCTGCTTCATAAGTGAACTGGTCGACTGCTGACACCATTACCAGGCCTCTACCGTCCCACTGCCCACTATCCAGAGCAAACACAAGTGCATTTTTTTACCAACATATATATAGGTAGTTATTGATTATCGTCATCATATATTTATCGATCCATCAATAACCTCCTTATCGTATTTAAATAATGCAAGACGGTGTTCAATTCAGCTTCATTTAAATAAGGACTTAATGTCATCTTGATAGTTCGCATTCTTTGGAAGGTCTTCAAATGGCACGTGACCGAACCACGCCTCAATTTATCACGGGTTTTCGTTATAATACGTATTGAGTTTGACAATTACTGGTTGATCATGCGTATTGTATCTGGACTGCAATCAATGGGCATGACGAAAGTCAATACTTATTATACGGCAGACCAAGTGAATTCTGAATGAAAGTCCTAACTTTGGGCTTACAGACGTCCAAGGTTTCACGCTCGGACCCTGAATGCCATGAAAAAGCAAACTGTTTAGTCAAGAATATGCTTCGAGTTTATCTACCAATTTTAACGTCTCCATCTTTGCATTCCACTTCGCACATTGAGCAAATACAAAAAAATCTTTTTCTCCAAAGTGAAAATTTGCAGTTCTTTTTTCTCTTGTCAGCGGGACAAAGACGTGTCAGTCCAACACAGTACCCAGCCTGGGCCCCAAAAAAACATCACCTTGTTTGTATACGATGTCAAGTCGCAAGACAATCGGGGTAAGAAAAGGATTATTTGCGGCTAACAAGTCCTGTCACCTACAGAAGGACTGCAGCCGTTCTCATCATGTGGACCTTATGATCATTCATCATGCTGTGCATTGATTTTCAATGAAATTGATTTTGCCTAAAGTTTTCATTTCATCTACCTAATAAAAAATATGTAATATATTCAGCTTAAAAATGACATTTCTTGTACCAGATAGGAACGGATACGTCAATAAAAGCATATATATATATATATATATATATATATATATATATATATATATATATAGTATATATATATATATATATATATATATATAATTTATACGCCAACCTGGTGCTGCTCGTATGCCTAGGATCCCAGCTTCAGCTTGCAGATTTGGTCGTCAAAAGGAAAGTAAGTAATATCCATCTCACACGAGCTCCGCATGCGCACTATAGGTGGCCAAAATATGGTCCCATCACTCCGTACCATGGCCAAGCTTTTCATATAACCTTTATTGTGGTTGTCAACACTAAAAATCATAAAACGAATTCATTAGACAATTATTTGTTTCTCCCCCTCCCCCGAAACAAACAATTTTCTTTTGCAGTCCTGTTTCTCAATAACGCCTTACTCCGTTTACTTCATATTTCAACTATAATATGATTCCCTACTCCCCTTGTGTCAGTTTTACTTATACAACTGGCTTCTTCCTTGAAATAGGATGAGACCATCCGTAGGGATTATAATAAAGACACATTTTGTTAAACTTTTTGCACAAGTCTATTCACCACTTATCTTTACATAACCTGTTTATTTCATATTCTTGGATATTTAATTTTCTAGTAAAATTGTTGATGAGAGAAAAAATACGAAGTGTAACCAAACATGCTAAAGACTTGAAAAGTCTTACATTTTATATATTCCGCGCACTGTGCAATGAAGAGTGAAAATATGTAGTATTTAAAAACAACAAACAACAATTCCATTAGAGTGTGCTTAATTGTGTACCACGAAAACATTTTCAAAAATAATCTATCAAAGTTGAATACTTTGACCAGTGGTACAATTGAACTATCTAGGTTAAGATTTAAACCAATGACTACAGTTCATTTGCAAAACCTGGACTGTACTAATTAAATGTTAAGACCAATGACTACAACTCATGTTTACAAACTGGACTATCCAGGTTAATTGCTCAGACCAGAGTGTTACGTGTAGGCTCGTACAAAAGTAACAAAAGAAAAGAGTGAAGCCAACAAGCTTTATATGTTTAAACAAACTAATTTATTTCCCTAGAAAACAATGTAAAAATAGGAAATAGGACTTACAGTTTTTTGAATATAATCCAAAATTTAATCATAGAATTGAAAAGTATAAGTCCTATCACTAAACAGTTCTAATTGAATCCAGGTTCGAATCTCGATGAAATTCCAATATGGAAGGCGATGACGTCAGATGAGGTCGTTGTACAAATGGCAACAATTCCTCGTTGAAACACAATTTATAATGTTCTGTTTAGAATTCCAGAATAAATTTCCGCTAAACGTCTTTGTCCCAGAATTTTCATAAAGAAAAACACTTGTTTTGTTTTCTAGAGAATATGAATTATTAAATCCCCAAAAATAGACGAACTTCAGAACAAACTGGCAACAACAATAAAAACCTCTTGAGCCCAAAAGGTTTAAAATACGACTGATCAATCTACTAGCAAAATGGCTGTTTTAAGCCTCGATTTTAGATCACATGATGGCTCACGTGACAGGCTACGTAATTTCTAATTTGAACAGCGCAATAAAATAAAAAAAAAATGCCATTTAGCACGTAGCTAGAATAAACATTTCTAAGAATCAGATTCCCACACTGAAAATAAATTAAAAAAGAAAGGCTGTTTACAACTCAGCTAACATGTGGGCCGAAAATGACCTTGGTAATAGCCAATCGCTTTCACCCGATGTTTACAAAATCTATGAGCTAAAATTAGTGCTGAAGTAACCGTTATAATCTAATCGAGTCAAGTTAATTTTCCGAAAAGAGATTCAAATCCAATGAAAATAATCATTACAAAAATGTAATGAAACAAAAATAAAATAAAAAAGAATTTAAAACCAACACACAAGCAACTTAATTACATATTCGTAACAAGAGACTACAACGTATTTGAAAAATTGGACCATATATGCTAGGTGTCGAAACCAGTAACTACATTTGTAAAACTGGACCATCGAGTTAATGTGATTGGACCATTGGCTACAAGTCATATAAAACTGGGTGATCTGGTTTAAATGCTTAGGCTAGTGCATACAACTCATTTGTAAAAATGGACCATCGAGCTGAAGTGCAACAGTTATAACGCCTTCAGTATTTACGTCTCATTATGCACAGCTTGAATGTTTTGTTGTAAAAGGGTTAGGGTTCAACATTCAAATTGTATTATATGCTCACTCTTTTCTCCATTAATATTATATTGCCAGACTATTGCAGTATTTTTCAATACTACACGGCTCATACTGCACGACACATGTGTCTCGATATAGTATCGTGTATTAGGAAGTACTATGTAAGCAAACCATGTACACTCATGTCATATACGCTTTTGGTTGATTAGATTTGGTTGTGAATAAACTAACTATGATGTTGTGCCCTTTTGAAAATAGAGATGATAATGTTAACGATGAAGGCGAGTTCACTGAGTCACAAATGAACCTTTGAAACAAGCAAGCGAATGAACGTAATATTCGCAATGTCAGCAATGAGCATGGGAGATGCAGTAATTGAAAATGCCATTCTGATCACATAATCAGTTAGGAGAAATATTCGTAGCTTTTCGCAAATACAATGTTTCAGACTATGACCAGGGTCTATAAAAATAGCATAGACAAGCATATTGAGGCAGAGGGCTATCTATCAGAGACCCATATCATTCATTCCAAAACTTGATAGTGTACTGTAATTTCGACTACATTTGCAACTGAAATCAGATTTTCCTTACTGCACTCAAATGGAAAAGAATATGATATTGCATGTCGTCATTTTGATAATGTCAATTAAAAGAATTAATATGTTTCGCACTCTGTGAATCCAAACAATCAAACACAGAACAGAAACGAATATGTTGTTGATTCAATGGCAGTCCACTGCTAAAATTGCATGCACGTCGTGCGGATTGACTCAGCTATATAAAAAATTCCAGTCCGTCACAAGCAGAACAGCAAAATGGAGTTGGGTCAACAGAAAAGCAAAATCCATCCATTCCAGACCAACTGGAAAAGTGTTTTCAATGCGTATTCATTCACAAATAGGAATTTTTAAAGTATTGTCGAGCGCGTGACGAAGTTGAAAGGTTGCTGGGCGGTGCTATGTGTGCACTAATATCGTTACTGTGAATAGATGAATCTACGGTTGTGTATTTATTTTGGAATATAGCATAAATTCAATAACTTTGCTTCTTGTAGCGTATTCTTTTCATTATTAAGCGTTAGGTAGAAAGACAAAATGAGTATATAATAAAAAGGTTACTTTATTTGTATCGAGAAATAGTCAGTAAAACTCGTTCACATTTTCCCATACAAATGATGTATCCTATAAACACTCTACAATTATATTCTATACGTTTACGGTGCATGCATGTTATGTATCTTTAATATACATTGGGAGCTTGATTTTTTCCATGACTGAGGGTAGAGATTTTGCTTATCTAAATATTGTCATGTATTGTTTATCTGTTTATGTCATGATTATAAATGGTAAACAAGACGGTTACTACAATTTAAGTTAATGGCATGCACTTGTTTACGAATTATCAAATTATTCCATTGGAACGGATCAGTTTTCCAGAATATTTTGGTGTCATACGTCATGTGGCAGTTAGTATATAATATAGGTTTAGTAAACAAAGTCTTCATTCATGTTTCACATCAGTCTTTGGAAATCTATGATCAGAACGTTTAGTTGTGTTCAGATATAATTTGAAAGGAATCATTTATTTAAATAATGTATTGTAATTACAAAAAGCCAATTGACGTTTTGAACTGAAACATCACTTTGGAATTACTATAAATTCATTCAAAGAGATTCTGGATTATATCATTGTGATACATCAAAACTATTGGTACATCAACACATTCAAGAATATTGGTACATCAGCACATTCAAAACTATTGGTACATCAACACATTCAAGACTATTGGACCACATACAGAACATTCTACATATTTTGACTTGTGACAGAAGATTTGGGATTATATGTGATTTAATTCACAATACTTTGAGTTTCTTTAGAATTTTTTTTATTTTCAAGGGAGATAATTGTTTATTCAACTTTACTAAACGTGTTGGTTTCGCTTCTTTATGTTATTTAGTTTAAGACCAAACAGTTTAGCTCTTGTACATAAACATGCTACAGTTCTTAACTCTGTAGTTTGAGTGACTCAATGAACAATAAGAATTGCTTAGATACGTTTTCATCCAGAATTTGAAAAAATCTTGGAAACTCTACTAAAACATGCTGGGGACAAATTTAGCACTTCGAACTGGTAAAGTAATTCTCCAAGTCATCTAACAGCTGCCTCGCTTGACGCTCAGCATTAGGAGGTTAGTGTTAGGACTGGTCGGTCTGGTGTCAGAATAATGTGACTGGGTGGGACATCATGCTACGTGTCTGCGGCATGATGCCCCAGTGCTAGACATCACTATAAACTGTCACACTGCAGACAACGTAGCGATATGACTGAAAATTGTTAAAGCTACGTTAAAAATCTAAATCACACACACACACACACACACACACACACACACACACACACCAATCAAAACAGATTTACCTTGTCCATGAGAAATGGAAGCTTAACGAGACTAAGCGTTTGGCTTATTACTAATAGCTGATTTAACAATTTTGTTTGCCATTTAAAGAAATCAAAACAAGTGAAGCATGTCTAGAATGAGGGGTAATTCCATAGCGGTTTTAATTTATACTGACCAATAATTCTTTCGAGACATTCAACACTTGCTTTGCTTACCTATTGTAAAGTACGATATCAGGCAGCCATAGTAGGTCACAAGGAATCCGAAGAATTTTTACTGATGAAAACCTCGTGTCGTTTTGCCATACCATCCGTTCGTCCTTCCATTCCTGTTTGAAAAGAGTATTATTATCAAAGCAATATAGAGCGAAACCACGTGCTTTTTCCCAGACATGAAAGGATACAATTCATCTACTTACAACAGATACTACACATTCAGTTCTCAGATATGTTAATTTTTTAATATCTTTTAGGTACCTCTACAATAAAACAATTCACTTTTGTTGTATTGTTGCATTGTCATGTATGTATGTATGTATGTATGTATGTATGTAAGTATGTATGTATGTATGTATGTATGTGATTAATTTTTGTCCATGACTGTAGACTGTAATGATCATCTATTTAAAAAAAAAATATTAAGTATCAAATATTTGTCCATCCATGAGTGTATATTCTATTCTAAGATAAGGAGCAATAAATGTGTTGTTAGACTTTTGTTCGGGCTCCATCTAATGAAACTGTACAGTTTGGAGTAACATTCCACTGGATGAGTAGGTCAGGTGGGTTGCGTTGCCACAAAGGTTACCTGGGAGGTATTGCGAATTAACAGTCATAATAGAATCGTGGTGATGCATATAAGGAGACAGAACAGAGCAATTAAAGCATTTCTAATTCCTAATTCTTGATTTTTATTATTGTTTTATGTTATTTTCATTCTGCATAAGTATATATTGTTGTGATTAGATTGAGTTTGAGTGCAATCGTTTAGTTAAATTATTTGTTGGGTTAGCAAAGTGATGTTATTACTGTTTGGACTAAACACGATTCGGGAATTATCGTGAATTCATTTAAAGGTGTTCTGGACAATGCAATTATAATGCAATCAAGACCTGGAATTCATTAGGAAAATTTAAATATTTAGGACTTGTGACTGAAGTTAGGATTATTTGGATTTAATTCACAATACTGAAAGTGCCTTTTAAATTTTATTTTCATAACTTAGAAAATTAAATTATTTCGTAAGTTTTACATAATTTGTTACTTTTGCTTTTTAGTGTTACTTAGTTTACGACCATATATTTTTGACAGTATCTATATCATTTATACATCTGACGACAAGTTTTCACATGCAGTATGGTAGGAAACGAACATTATCATTCAAATATCATATTTGCTTACCTGGTCCAGCCAAACGTTTGTTGTGAGCACCTGATCTTTTTCATCCTGAAAATGAAAGTGTACATGGTAGATGAAACAATCGCTTCTCCATATATGATTGTTACATGACTACTGTGTTACGCAACATTATAACAGCAAGTAATAATATGGTGGCAATCCCTGTTAACCTTGCAAAGATATGTCATCTGTAATATATGTAAATTTATTCAAAATCGAGTCAGAAGCTCAATGATTTAGCGCGGACATAATGTTAGGAGTACATAGAGGCTATTGAAATATAACAGTCAATGAAACTGATCAATGTTGAGCAAAGTTTTAAAGTTCTATAATCGAATATGGTTCCAAATCTCAAACTTAGAAATGTTTAACAGTGCGTATATGTTTGTATATGTGTCTGCATGTTTGTAAATATCGATACAAATGACATTTTTATAACTGTAAGGTAACAAAGCATACTCACCACGTCCAGTACTTGCGTGAGTGTGATACCAAGCTTGATTATGACCGGGTTGGCAGCTTGAAATACGGGACGCGTGGCACGGTCGTATCCCCTCATTATGTGATACAACAACTGCTGTTCCTCTGTCATGTCAACCTGGCTCACGTTCTCATAGGATGGTAGATAGTACCGGTGATCATACTGGTAACCTTGAGAGGGACGGGCAAAAATTTTAAAACTGTGAAAATATAATTTTTATTTACAGATATAATGTTTTTAAATAAATGTGGTAAATTCCAAAATAAATGACGCAATCTATATATATCACCATTCATCCACTTTCATCCACGTCACCATCATAAAAATGATTTTTCTTCTCGTATGATTTCGATAAATGGAAGTGGATAAGATATACCAAAAAAAGGAATGTGATCCAGATTTAGGTCTGTACAGGGGAGTTATTATTTTATTTCATCTGTATCTTGTAATTCAGGCGGGGGGTGGGGGGTGGGTGGGGGGAAAGGTATTGAGGCTGTTGAGGTGAGTACTGAGTCAGGTAGAGAAGTAAATGAAAAGGTTAGAACTAATATTAGCATAATCATTCAGATCCTTTTCCCCAGTTAAAGCCAATGTCTGTGCTATCGTCTATCTTTCGCTCTATCTATCGAACTATTTATCGATCGAACTATCTTCTATTGAATACGCATGTATTTTATTGTGTAAATGAGATCCAGCAGTGTGTGTTTCTCAAGGAATAGTGTGTACCAAGAAGCGATTGTACTGTTTCCAAATACGGCATAGGTTCCGTTG
>JAECUM010011148.1:5000-13669 GCA_016617855.1 Megalonaias nervosa | reverse complement strand
TATATATATATATATATATATATATATATATATATATATATATATATTAAATTACTAACGCGCTGGTGCCCTGTGAGCGCGGGGCCCAATTGGGCCAAATCGGTCCTATCGGCCGATGGCCTGCCACGGTAGCTTCTGTCAGCTTTAAGATAATGTTGAGTCTCTTGGCAACATGCGAGATATCATTAATTCATATCTAGATCATAGTATGAGTTTTAACCATTTTTTAATAACTGAAAATGTTTGTTGTAACTGCATAAGCTGCGGAGTTAGACGTCGATGAGTTTTAGCAAAACAGGTTCACCATGATCCTCAATATGAGGACCCACAGCAGGCGAAACGAGAGTTAATTACTTCTGACGCGTTAAAACAATACCTTGGTCACCATATTACTTTGGACGGCCTCGTGGCGATGGGGAAGCCGTCAAGTCGACAAGACGCATGCTTTATACGAAGCAAAACCAAGTGATGGGGTCACAGTATCGCTAGTGACGTCTCTGCATGGGTTATATACGGTGGCGGTCAGCATTTCCTGTCACTGGACCATGTCGGATTTAAGGTGCGTCCTCTTTTGAGGTGCTTATAGCCTTGTCCCTAGCATGGTAAACTTTTTACGTCTCTCCGTAGTAACCCTCGCGTTCCTCAAGCTCTTTCAGCCAGCTATGTGGCGGTAATTTGTTCATGGGCGGGATTTGGCCCTGGTCGCAACAGCAAATAACCGGGACGCTCTTCTGCTTAAGCCACCGAGGAAATGTTGATGATATGACAATGAACTGTGCAGATCTTTCCAAAATGATGACCCTTGGAATGAAATCGTGGCCCACCTATCACGGGATACACTCTATGCTACCAGCAATGATAGATTTGTGCTAAGTCGCCCTTCACACAAATCTCTTTTGCAAGCGTGTACGTCTGGGTGAGAACTGTCAGTGTTCTGCCGCTGAAGAGAGTGATCGAGTATTTTCTCATTCCGTAACCATCCCCGCCGTTGATGTAGAAATGGAGGTGTGTCGCCGCGAATAGCTGGCATGGGGCTGTCGAGTCGGGTACTTCGCAAGTGGAGCTGGCCCAGTATTCTTGATACAAATTACAAAACAAATATAGATACACAAGAACAAAACAATCAGGCAATATGTAGGATTTGTTTCCATTTCAAAGAAATCAAATTTGATCTAATGAAAGTAAATAAAAAAAGTACTTCTCACTGGCAGCCTACCATCTCTTTCAGCATGTAAGGCAAGAAACCATCCAAAGCACACTTATGTTGTGTCCATATTCATTGTTTGACCCTAATATGGCTATCGAATGGTAACGAATATTGCGCTGATAAATGTTATTACCTTTCCACATGCCGCCAACTGTTTTATCACGTATCTTTAATTCAGGAATGTAATTTCTGTACCTGCTTTGCACCAAATAGCTTTTTTTAATCTACAAGATCCAAAATCTACCCAACTGTAATAGACTGCAAAAGTATAACCAGCTGCAGTTCCTTTGAATAATTGATTCGACTGAGAACTTTTTGTCGTTGTTGTTGGTGGCGGTGGTAGTTTTAGTATTGGTGTGCATGCGTACTCGAGCGTGTGTGTGTGTGTGTGTGTGTGTGTGTGTGTGTTTTCCCACGCCCTTGCGAGCATGTAAAGGAAGATAAGTGGGAATATTAAACGAACGTTATCATTAAATCGATACGTCCTTCACAATAACTATATACAATATCAAAGAGAAAGTGTGAATATAATCCATAAAGGTTCTAACGTCAAAAAAGAGATAACTCTAAATACTTGCTAAGCTTGTAAAGCAACCTCCTTAACAGTGGAGCTGCGATAGCTCAGCTGGTACAGCGTCTGATTTTTAATCCAAGGGAACTGGGTTCGAAATCCGCTCCCTTTTCTTCTGAATGATATATATAGCCATTAATGTGTTAAAAGTGCCCTTCAAAGAAACATAAACATTGCAGACCTTGCTTATATATATATATATATATATATATATATATATATATATATATAGTTGTGTTATTTGAATTCAAAACCATATGGTGATCACTTCACACTATACGCAATATCTTTCGTTCGGAACTCATTTCTTCGAAAGGTTAATGAGTGCTTTTGTGAACCAGTTGTTGATTGCGATTTTTATTTGGCACCTGTAACATACTGTAATTACACCGACGTACACGTTGGAGTCTATTTTAGAATACCGTGTATACTCGGTTATAAGAGTCCAACTGCAAACTGCACAGACCCAAATCTGCCGGCACATTATGCGCCGAGAGATATGGGTCTGTGCAGTTTGTTAGGAGTGATCAGTAGAGCAAACGAGATGGAATCTGATCTTCAGGAACATTATGCTACGGCAGATCAGAATCTTTGTTGTTTGCAGTTTGATTCGTCTTATAAGCGAATACATAGGTACTATTTTAATAAATTGTAGTGTGGCAGTTTCTTGCCTCGTACATCTGTCAGATTTCTCGACCCATAATTACAAAACCACAATATGGTCTTAGTAGGAAAATGAAACAAAGCTGTAATTTACAAAGTGTCGCCCAGCACAGTGTCAAATTTCAGAAACGCCTCTTAGAGGTCAAAGATGTAGAGGCCATTTCATATATATCCATAGTAAAGTATACCTTGTCAATGTAGGTGTCGCATAAACTTTCGAAACAAATGATACTCGTTCAAATTTAAATTGCTTGTAAATGGGTGGCTTTTTAACGACAATGAATGCAATAAGCACACCTGCAATCAACGTTGACAGGTGAGAATGAGGCTCGAATTGGAATACTTATTAGTTAAAGGACAGATCAAATAGTTGATTAATAATTTCACACTTCATAGTGATGTCTTGCACTGGGGCATCGTGCCGCAGACATGACGCATCTCGTCCCACCCCGTGACATTATCCTGACACCAGGTCGACCAGTCCTAACACCAACCTCATGGTATGATTCGGCCGGTATTTGAAACCGAGACCTCCCGCATCCGAGGCGGACGCTCTAACTACTTAGGTCTCCGGAGCGGTCTGCATGTAGGTTATAAGTTTGGATCATTATCAAACGTGATTCCTATTACTTTCCTGTATGTTAAATCGTCACAAAAATGAGAGCTGACAAAACAAGTTGCACTTCTTTCACATTAATTTTGCTGACATACATACACACAAACATACTCACAAATGCACATACATACATACATACATACATACATACATACATATTTGCATACACACACACACACACACACATCCATCCATCCATCTATACATACATGCATACATACATACATACATACATACATACATACATGCATGCATGCATGCATACATACATACATACATACATACATACATACATACATACATACATGCATACATACATACATCCATACATACATACATCCATACATACATACATGCATGCATGCATGCATGCATGCATGCATGCATACATACATACATACATACATACATACATACATACATACATACATACATACATACATACATACATACTTACTTACTTACATGCCAGTGCTTAGAACAATATTGAAAACGACCAAATTAAAATTTGTTTATTTACAATTATGCTGGAAAAACTCGATGAGAATATCGTTTAAGGTTTTCATGTATATTAGAAATAGTTTCGACACTTCTTTGTTATTATAATTGTAATATTGGTATTTTTCACTGGTTAGCTTCACTTCGCAAGACTGTGCGCATGTATGCATATACAGTTCAGGCACAATTAAATTCTCTGGCTGTACCTTCTCTCAAACTTTGTAAGCAAAATACTATCGTTTCGTGCATAGACTATATCAACTACCTCTCACGTTATATGCAGTTTGGCGCCAGATTAAATGATTTTGATACTAATTTTGCCAAATTATCATAGCATATGGACTTCTTCAAGATGTCTAAGGACTAGATTAGTCAAAATAAGACATCTAAATAATAGCTGGCTACTTGATGTACAATTCTATTCAATGCATTGCTTCTGTTATCCTGGGCAATTAATGTACTTCGCGTATGACAGAATGTATTTACAAATGGTTATTTAGATGATGGGGACTAACATCTTGTGAATTAAAACATCCATCCATATGAAATGAACACAGCGCATATTACGGCAGCAGTTGTTTCTTGTAGATCAAAATAAAACTTTCGGGAACGTTACGGACATCTAATTACTTTTGGAGGCGCAATATTATTTGTATGCTTAGCGTGCTTTAAACGAAATGCGCGATAAATTATGATGTCACTGACATAATAATCTATGATAGAACGCTTTCTTATCCTTTATATTCTTATAACATAATCTATTATTAGTAATTATAGCTTTGAATTGGAGGTTTTTAATATAGATTCCATTATGTAAGACTTATCTTTTGGCGTAATATATAGGGCCAGATTAAGGTAGATCAATTTCAAAATACATCTCCCACCAATCCGCCCCACCCCGACATTTTTTTATACATTCGAAAAAAAGTTAAAGAAACTTACCTTGTCACTGTTGAGAGGGCACTGTTGGAGGAACTGTTCCATTTAGATGATGATATTTGTAGTACAGAGTAGTGATTTATTTATGCAAAATATGATAGCAATTCGTGGAAAGTCTAGTAATTCGTAAAAAAAATACTGAAATATTTTTATATATGAGGACTACAATAATATAGCACTTATATTTCAGATATTAAAATAAAAGCTTTGATCATGCAGTAAAGGTACACCTTGAACTATTGATACTTGACTTTTAATGACATCTATTTGATATGTTCCCCTTCTATTTGCAGATGGCTTTTTACTGTTATACTGCAACTCTCAGTAGTTACATTCGAGGCTGTAAAACATGACAACAAAGAAGCGGTTTGTCATATATCGTGTAAATTTTTAAAAAACATAATATTTAGATGCAGTTTGGCCATTTTAAACTAGGGAAACACAGACATATCCAGGGGCGTACCTAAAGTATTTGGCACCCGGAGCGAATACTTCCATTAGCACCCTACAAATAATTAAAAAATGTAAACACACGGAAAAACATATTATGTTTGCAAGCAGATTTTTAAACAGTACACTGCTGTCATAAACAAATTGGAAATAAGAAAAATGCAAGACATTTAAAATTTAGTGAACAGGTTATACTGCATTTTATTTTTTTAAAGAAAAAAAAAACAACTTGTGCTGGTATTTCAACTCTTCCGATGGGACACCCCCCTTTCTGGCTGTCACCTGGGGCGGACAGCCCCCTCGCACCCCCTCCCTTAGTACGCCACTGGACATATGATAATTATCTAAAATGACATTTAATTGACGATATATTTAATACAAATAACACTATCATACATATTAGAGAATTTTTAATTCGTACTCTACGAAGTTTCGAACCCAGGTACGCGGGTAAACGACAACCATCGCCTTGCCTGCACGCACCAGCCCATATTCCTTCACGACTAAGCACGTTTCACCAATAAATGATGCGACTGAATCGGTGTTATATGCACTCGTGCGTAGCAGACACACTCGCATGACGACTCAATAATTAATTCTCATCTATCTACACAGTCATTCCGGATTCCTATGAAAGAAATCAAGGTATATAGGATTAATTATAGAGAATTATAAATATACACCAGACAGAACGGAAAGTGCTATCCCTGGATTCTGTGGAAGAAATTTTGATAATAGTGGCAGAATTAATAATTAAATACAAATAATACTATCATACAGGTTAGAGAATTTTTTAATACGTACTCTACGAAGATGCGAGTGTGTCTGCTACGCACGAGTGCATATAACACCGATTCAGTCGCATCATTTATTGGTGATGCGTGCTTAGTCGTGAAGGAATATGGGCTGGTGCGTGCAGGCAAGGCGATGGGTGCCGTTTACCTGCGGACCTGGGTTCGAATCTCCGTAGAGTATGAATTAAAAATTCTCTAACCTGTATGATAGTATTATTTGTATTAAATATTAATTCTGCCTTCTATTATCAAGAATTATTCCACAGAATCCAGGGATAGCACTTTCAGTTCTGTCTGATGTATATTTATAATTCTCTCTCTCTCTCTCTCTCTCTCTCTCTCTCTCTCTCTCTCTCTATATATATATATATATATATATATATATATATATATATATATATATATGTGTGTGTGTGTGTGTGTGTGCATAAGATAGACTTTTCTCATCTCATAGACATTGCTGCAAAAGTATAGACCCCTTCAAGCACATAGTCTAATGCACCATGACTACCTGTGAAAAACACAGGAAGATCATTAAAGTTAACCGAGTTGAAATATAAGTTGGAACTCGGCTATATGCATTGTACGATTTTGATACATAAAGTTATTTTTATTCCTTATTTCTGCATGCATCTGACACTGGTTCTCCATATGGGATAAACAGCGCATCACAGGTTTTACCCAAGCGGAACATTCTCCAGGTAGGAGAATATCGTTTTGGAAGTAGGAGAGGAGTCCATGGGATGGAACCCCTGGTGGGGGTCCAAGGGGAGAAGCCTCGCATTTTTTATTGGAGGGGGGGTCTCGCCAATTCCGGCTTTTTCCACGCACCCACCCACCATCCACCCCTGTTCTACGCCCTTTCCGTTAAGTCAAAAAAGAAACCTCAGATGTAATTCACCGCCGATGAGAACTATGTCATAACAGGAGCGTTGTCAGCCGTTTCTATTGCAACATGTGTGGTGCACTCCGTCTCAGGCGAATCGCCAAAACACCAAAACCAGTTAAAATAATGTTTTTGTCAGATCAAAATGACATACTTGAAGGTCTGTACCCAACTAAGCAGTTCATATCTCAGTTTAAATGTTTGGATTGACTTTGCCTTTGACTGTGAAATATTCATGGCAGGGACGGATTAATTAAATGGAATACTTGGAAGAAGATCATTCTTTTTCTGAGATGCATTTTGTGGTTGTGAAAGGAGTGTGGTGGAAGTGTGCATGTAAAGTGTGAAATAAGGTCACAAATTATGTTTTGCTTGACACGGAAATGGAACCTACTGCTGGGGTAGTAGGGTTTGATCAGCTGTTATTTGTAGTTATGCTGGGCAACAAGTGATAAGTCTTGCTGTGTGAAATGGACTAAGACGGTAAGCTCATCCCTAGGAATTCTATTGTGATTCGAATGTTGGTCTGAGCTGAGTCTGGAGAAATGCATGCATGTAATATATAACATTTTTAATGGTGGTCTGACCACGTCAACAACTGCATCTGAGGTTATTTCTCGACTTGACGAAACTGGACGAGCACGGTTCTGAGTGAGGGATAGCAGTAACAATGAACTCTCTGTAAGTAACTTGGTGTGATGACCATGGAAAGCGAACCAATTGCAAAGATATCATGATAGGTTAATAATAATAATAATAATAATAATAATAATAATAATAATAATAATAATAATAATAATGTATTTTTAAGACAACATATTCAGCAAATATTGGTTAAAATTTATAAGACCTGACCACCATCCACTATCCATCAACCTTGACCTTCTTAATCTCGACCTCAAGTTAACTTCTTGTGTCCGCCAATCACGTCTTGTCGATGAGCTATTACATCTTCATAAATAACACCCTTTGGTAATTCCTCCAAAACTCTTAATTTGTTGGAGTATGCAACATAATTTTAACTACAACCTAACTATTCGGAAAAATGATATAATGGTATGTCCAAGAACGAATGATATAATAGTATGATCAAGAATAAATGATACAGTAGTATGTCCAGGAATAAATGATGCAATAATATGTCCAAGAATAAATGATACAGTAGTATGTCCAAGAATAATTGATACAATAATATCTCCAAGAATAAATGATACAGTAGTATGTCCAAGAATAAATGATACAGTACTATATCCAGGAATAAATGATACAATAGTATGTCCAAGAGTAAATGATACAATAATATGTCCAAGAATAAATGATACAATAGTATGTCCAAGAATAATGATACAATAATATCTCCAAGAATAAATGATACAGTAGTATGTCCATGAAATAAATGATACAGTTGTATGTCCAAGAATAAATGATACAATAGTATGTCCAAGAATAAATGATACAGTAGTATGTCCAAGAATAAATGATATAGTAGTATGTCCAAGAATAAATGATGCAATAGTATGTCCATGAATAAATGATACAATATGTCCAAGAATAAATGATGCAATAATATGTCCATGAATAAATGATACAATAATATGTCCATGAATAAATGATACAATAATATGTCCAATTAAAAATCCAGCCAATAATTCTCTGGTCGTTCCAAAGTTTGGAGAGAAAGTAATGTAATGGTCAGTCAAGGACAGCAAAACAGTCTATATAAAGTATATGATAAAAAAAACAGAAAAAAATAAGATTAAGGTCCAGTTAAAATCGACTTTATTCTTTCTCTCTCTCTCTCTCTCTCTCTCTCTCTCTCTCTCTCTCTCTCTCTCTCTCTCTCTGACACACACACACACACACATATACACGCGCGCACGTATTAAATAATAGCAAACATGTGCCCTCTAATTTTATAGAAACTAAAATATAACAAATTAAGATATTGTGAACTTCACTCTCAAGCACGTACACACACACACACACACACACACACACACACACACACACACACATACACACACAGACACACACACACACATACA
>JAECUM010011147.1:0-34905 GCA_016617855.1 Megalonaias nervosa | reverse complement strand
AAGACCATACGCTCTCGAGATGTGAAGAATCAAAGGAAACCTCAATCACACGGGAGCGAGTCTGCTGTGAGGGTAATTTTCACAATCTTTTTATCGCTACTATTGAGCGGACGGTCTAACCAATATGGGGTTTTAACCGAAAGACTTTTCATGTCTAGCTGGTCCTAAGTGAAACGTGGTGCAGATCTGACATCCAGTATAGTAACTATGGTACCCATTTTGAAAATTTCGTTTTGGCTACTGGTTCGTAATCGGTGGTCACATAGTAATGGGTTTTTCCCTACAAGACTTCGTATTGATGTTTAGCTGGCTTTAAATGAAAATGGTGTTGATGCAGTGGCGAATTAAACCTTGTGGAGGCCCCTAGGCAGTCGAAATCTCGGGGCTGTCCTCGCAAGCTAGATTGTAATTTTCTTTCAAGATCAAATCAATTCAATATTATTTTGATCCGTCGTCGCGGGGCCCCTAAAAGGCGTGGGGCCCATAGGCCGGTGCCTACTCTGCCTATTTGATAATCCGGCACTGTGTTGATACGACATTCAACATGACCACGACTGGGTCCATCTTGTTAATGATGCTTAACATGAACGGATAAACCGTATCGCCCATGGTTTTTCACACAAAGATTTCTTATGACGTCTGGATGGTTTTAAATAAAAATGGTACAAATCTGACAGTCAGTATCGCCGCAGTGGTCGCCATCTTGAACAGCTTGTTATTGCCATTCCTTCTGAACCGATCGTTATATCAGCATTGGGTCTTCACTGCATGACTTATATAGTATATCAGATGAAAATATTGGCTGTCTAACATCCAGCATTACCAGGTTGGTGGCCATCTTGAAAAGTTTGTTAACGCTGCTCCTGCTGAATGGATGATGGTGTCGACATAGGTTTTCACTTAAACACATCTTATAATATCTGGTTGCTCCTAAATGAATTGTTACTTTCGAACATCATGTAAGACTGTATATAACGTCTTGCTAGTACGAAATGAAGGTGGTACGAATCAGCCCCCCCCCCCAATTTCATGCCATCTGGAAAATCTTACAGCTACTTCTGCAGAGTTGATGTTACTCGAGATAATAGATCGCTCCGCCTTCTGAATCACGTGACATGACATCTGTTAGCCTCAGATAAACATTCATAATTTTGCAAAAAATGTTTCAGTTAGAGTGATATGATTTGTAAAAATTAAATATTATTAATAAAAAATGTAAAACTACCAAGTTGCATTAATTGCACTGCAGTAGATAATAGTTCTGTTCGTATTCCAAGTTCGTATTGTACGTGTTTTGATTTCAGTTAACAATGAATATCAGTTTAATGTGGCTGGAGAACATATTAATGTGAAAGAAAATTTACTCCAAAAGATGTTATTGTATTCAGTATACAGTCTTTTCTGTATTAATTTGAACTGACTTTTGTTTATGCTGCTCAGGGCCGCGGACAGGGTAGGACAGCAAGGACAAAATTCCAGGGGCCCACAACGGGCAGGGAGCCCACCCAGTCACAATTTGTAACATGGGCCTGCTGGAGGATTTTTCTAAGGGCTCACAAATCTTGTCCGCGGTCATGACGCTGCCATATAGATAAATGATTTACAAATATATAACAAAAACGTAAGTACTGTTTAGAAGCTTACTGTTGTAAATAATAATTCTCAAATTCTAATCTGTTTGTGAGATGGAATTTTGTTTAGTGACGTAAATGCATGCTTAATATATTGGAACATAAATATCTGAAACCATTGTTTTTGTATTTCGTTATTAATTATTGCAGTTTTCATCCTTCATCCACCCTTCAGCTCTGTGATTGAAAGTTAATTCATTCATGTGTGTGAAAGATCGACACGACGAAGCATTATTTTTGGGACAAACCAACATTAAAATGTAAATTTTTTTAAACTTTAAGAACGATATAATCTGGGCCCAGTGCTTCCTGGAGAAGAAACAAATACAACAAAGCCCGAAGTTTGGGGGTATTCATACATAGTCTAGATGCGGTTGTTTTTATATTATTCTTTTCAGGTTATTTTTTTCTTTCTTTTGCAAACAGACGTGTGATAATTGCCATTAATCGTGTCCGTGTTCAGCTGATCGCAACACAAGTCTTTATCCATCCAAATTTCCGAAAAGGAATAAATAAAACACTTCCATTCAGACAGTCTGGATATCTACTGTTCAAACATATTTTATTTTACAGAGTTGTAATTGGATGTTGTAAGAGGTACAATATAGAAAAAGGTATTGACTATCAGAATTACAAAGCCCCCACTGAGTCCTTTTCATTATTATTGATCGAAAAATCGACGAACCATTAAAAAAATTTGTAAATATTTACCATAAGCAATTTATTATCACGACAGTCAGTTTATTGTAAACGATGCCAGCGGGTGTGTCTAATTTGCACTCGCTGATTGGTTAATCGAACATGATTGATAAGTGTTGATAGGTCAGTGGATAGTAGCTTTGACATGAGGGTTTCACTAAATGGCTTCCTATGATATTTAGTTAGTTAAAATAGTGCTGATCAGATCTTCAGTATGGCCACCATGGTAGCCATATTGAAATGTATGTTGTAACTACTCCTCCTGAACAGAGCTTCCTGTAAATATGGAATTTACTCTTATAATATCTGGTTGGTACTAAAAGCCGACCATTTCTTTGTGTTTCGGATGTAGGGTTGGAAAGAGACTGATTTTATTGAACAAACATTTCCAACTTTCCAAAAGCTTGAAAGTTTTTTATTTGCTCTGATTTATAGTAAGAACACAAAAACCAGTTATATCGATTATATTAGTTTATAAAAATATTTTGAGGTAAACAAAGAAGTAGAAAAGAATCCCATCCCTGTTGAATGGTCGGTCCTATTATTAACTAATTCAAAATGGCCATAGTAAATTGTGTTCAGTGTGAAAAGTTTGATATAACTATTTTTTGGTGAAGATACAGTTGTATCAACATTTTCTTTCTTTCTAAAACACTTCTCATTATATGTTGTTTGTCCTAAATGAAAAGTCTGACCTGGAAAAATTTGAAAAATCATGTGACAGCTACTTCTAAAAAATGGATGGCCATGCAAACATTTAAAAAGAAAATAATGTAAAAAGCAATGATTCTTTCTTGCAGTATACAGTTTTTCCTATGTTAAAATTATGCTGATCTAACCTCCAAAATGGCTGCCGTGATGTCAGTTGTTTCAGCTTCCTCAGAACGGATGGTTTTATTGACACGAGGTTGTCACTAAAACAATGGTATAACAATAGTTAGCTGAATTTGAATGGAAATGGTACACATCTAACATCCATCATGGCGCCATCACGGCCATCTTGAAAAATGTTATCACTTCTCCTCTAACACGAATAACGGCACTGATATAGGTTTTCACTAGAACACTTCTTGTATTTAATTGGTTCTGAGTTAAAATGGTGTCCACCAACAAATAAACACTTTTTATGAAGGAGTTTTGAAAACTGGATGTAATTAGTCTTGTGGTCGAGTTAAAAGTCATCACTTTTATTTTTGTACATCACTGAGCAACGAATACAATAACTAGTACACTTACAATGAATGAATTTTGATCGAAGTTTCTATTTAGTTGCATTCCACTGAAGAAGTTGATAATCGGCATTCGTACATTGATTTTAACAAAGGTTTTGAGTTGGGTTTCTGTGTATTGGCTTGTATGCAGGATATCATAAACTAGTATGAATTAAATTTTAAGAACCCAGTTTGTGCATATATCTGACAAATACCCCGAAATGATGTCACTTAAATATAAAAAATTTCCAAAAATATATAATTAAAAGATTTATCAAAACTTGGCATTTGATTATAGCTTGATGTTGTCTGAGTCAAGTTTAATAATTTTCTATTCATATTGTCTAGTTCACGATCAACGGTTCTGACAAAGAATTTATTACTGTAATTAAAGCGTCTTGTGAACATGTTAACCTGAACATGTATAAGAATGTATTTTTCTTACCAAGTTCAGTGTGTTGGAGTTTCTCATAAATAACAGATCCGGTTTCAATACTCAGCAGTTAAAAAGGAATAAAAGGACAGAAGAAACGGTATTATCTTGTATTCCTGGAAATTCATATCATTTAGCTGAGTATCACCGTCATGGGACTGGTAGAGTGACAGTATAAAAATAGCTTCAGGATGTCTGCATATGTAAATGGAGGTCACTCATTTACAGCAGTGTTGAAGTCCCATTTACTAAATTGAGAACAGCCTTAAAGGTAGTAAGGTGAATTAACTTAAATACATTTCTATTTTGTCGGAGCAAATATTTACAAAGTGTGTTTGTGCGTGGATATTAATGAAATACTAATGTAAATGTGCCAGTTAAAGCTACTGTGTTGGATTGATAGATTTTAATTTGATTTGGTGCTTTACAGCACAGCAGCATGAGTAGGTTGTCCAGGGCTGAGGCAATTGGAGTAAAGTGCCTTGCTCAAGGACACACCCGGTAGCTGACCCAGGCTGGTCCAGTGGTGGGATTTGAACCCACACCCTTTTGGTTACAAGTTCCACACGCTGACCAGAGAGCAATCACAGCGCTTTGATTAATAGAATTTGATTGTTTTAAATTAGTTATTCTCCAAGGGAAATCCTCATTTATATTCTAAGAAGAATGTTGAAATATTCTGTATAGACTTTGATCACGGGAAGAAAAAGAGTAATCTTTACACCGACACGCAAATCCAGCTTAGCTGAATTTGGTATTCTGTTTGAAATTGAAATACATCTGGAAATGATTCAAATAAAGTAATGTAATTTTTGTGTGTCTGGCGATGCATATTATGCTTTAACCTTGTATGTCCATCTGTCCATTAACTTGTCCTATTTTGAATGACATCTTGAGTTTAAAGAAGTACCCGCACCAAACTTTGTGAATATATTGCAGTTGGATTATGTAAGAATCCTATGTTTTGGAGTCAAAAGCTCAGGTCATTTTAAATGAAAGAAGAAAAAATGGTTTTGGCACAATAACATTAGTTCTACATTACATGGCTGTGGCAAACTTTTGGATGACATGCGCTTGAGGTAACAAACAGCATTATTGATCTAGGGGTAAAAGCAGACAAAGGTAAGGGTCACTGTAGCTGAAAGAAGAAAAATTGGTTTCTGCATGATCCCTCAAGTTATCTACTATCTACAGTTACCAGACTTAAAGACAAATAAGAAAATACTGGTTTCTACACAGCAAGTTTAGTTCAAGACTGCATACCTGGACCGTGGGTCTAAGCAGTTGAAACCCAGTGGTCAGTAATAACCAGGGTCAACTTTACCCCACCTTGCCTATACAGAGGACTTTATTAAACATGGGGCTGACTTGTACTGTGCTGTTCATGGTACTCTTGTTTCTTTATTAATAATGAATCTTGATGAAGATCTCATTGCCATAATACTGTATGTAGACAAATCTAGTGACTCTTTTTAAGGGAATGTCTTCATCAACTAAGGTGAGAATTCTTCTTTTACAGGGTATTTTGATAATGTTCACAAAGAGAATGATAGAGTGGTTCTTCTTCATGTTCCAGAATACCGTACAGTAGTACAGTCACGTAAGTATTTCATGTAGATAAGAGAGTGAGAAAGAGAATGATCAGGTTGTTACTGCATTGTTCACTAGATACACCATTATTGATTTCAAGAGATGAAGGGTCATGGTTTATGTGGAGGAAAAGGCCAATGGGTATATTTTTTCAGCATCCAGAGTTTAGTTTTACATTTATACGAAACTGTTGGTATGGTAACAAAGTTGTTAAATTTGCATTTCCAGTAATTTTTAAAAAAAATCATAGAATTGGTTAATTTGCATCACATAGGGGTTGCACAAATTCAGTTGTTTATTTCGGATCAAAACTAGATCTAAGCAATACAGTAAATTGTTATTACGCTGCTTGTTCTGCGTTTGTTTTGCGCATGAGATACATGTACATGAAGATGCCCTTTCTATTTCTGATTAAAATACCAGCATGGATCATGTGCACTCAAATTCTGTAACACTTGTCTGTGAAGTTTTGTGACATGTCACTTGAATAAGATCTAACGATTACATTTTCATTGTTCTATTTGTGAAATTTGGCTGATCTTTTAATTTTACACACTCTGGCAAGTTAATTAAATATGCCTGCAAAAATTGTCTCCCTTAGTAAAAAAATTGATTGGTTAGAAAAAAAAGTATTGGCTTTCCTAACAAGTTTCTATCTCTTAGCTAAACCAGTTGGGTGTCGTTTGAAAGCCCGTTGATGTATAGGAATTGGATAAGACTTGGTGGGTGTTTATGAGGAAGGTTTTTGAATAATCTTCTACGGTTTATTTATACATGGTGCCAGGATATCAGCATTAATGATGTGAGGTGTTTAATGAAAACACCTTTTTTTGGACAGCTATAACACAGTGCCTCAAGTATGGATTTTGAAATGTTGACTTAACACTGGAAGAACCTTAAAAACAATGTAAAAGTAATTCATTGCAAAATCTGGGAATGGAAGAGGTCACTAGGAGCAGGTGTGCCTCATTGGGGAAATAAAAAAACGGGGCTTGCTGTCTGGGTTTTATTTACTTTATATTTCTTATGCTGCCATCCTGGCAGCAGGTGGTCTTTGCTTGATTGAAGAATAGGCAAAGTTAATCAATAGGATGCTTGTATATAATGGATTGGTATACATTGGAATCTTGCATTTAGCAGGTTTACCTGCAAGACTTGTTTTATGGCAAAAAAAATAACACTTGTTAATTATTCATAGACCACCTCACCACCCCCACCCCGGGGGGGGGGGGGACAGCCCCTTGGACAAGATAAGTAAGAGTCTGTGCCCCCAGCAAGCTTCATAATGAGATGATCTGCCCACTGATGAATTCTGTGTGACCATTAACGTGAATCTTTGTATTCAGTCTGCCTGAATCGCAGACAGTACAAACATAAATTGACCTCCTTGCTAATGATTCGAAAAGCTATTTTCCTGGAAAGATTGCAGTTACAAATGGTTGCAACCTGCTGTGTTATTGACTCAAATGATGGTAAAAAAAAAGCAAAGGCATATGGTCCTTTCTTAATTTTGTTAAAATTCCATTTAATTAATTGCAAGAAAAAAATTCATAAATAGATCAAGATCTTTAATTGTGTACTGGACAAATTTTTTAAAATATAGTTATCACCATATTAACCACGTTTTTTAAAAATACATTTCCATCATTTTTGTACATTTTTCCTGAAATCCAGTACTTTAGTTACAAATTCTTCAGATGCTCAAAGACTATCTTACGTATGCTAGGCACTAACTTGGACATTAGATATTTTTTAAAAAACTCAATTCACAGCCTTGAATTTATGATAAATTTCTTTCGTAGCCAGAAGAAACTAGTAGATTGAGAAATTTACTAGCCCTGGTGAATCTTCACTTGTCCTTCCCAGAAAACTGACTTGGAACAGCTGAAACTACTAGGCTTCAGACTGTTGAAATAATGACCACTACAACAGGTCATTTTAAAGCGTCAGATTAGTGAACAAGTGCTCATTTTTTAATTCTGGCATAGTTTATGTTGCATTTTCTGGAAATGGTTGCATTTGAATGAAATAACTGGATTTTAAGTACAAGTGACCAATCAGGAACTGACCGATCACACCTGTATGTTCTGTTAATGTATGCAAATGCTGAAAGTTAGAAGTGAAGAAAATTATATCTTCTGTGTAGGGCTTAATCCTGTTTTTGGATGAATGCATATACAATGTATTGGTAACATTCTTTAGGGTTAAAATTAGAGAAATAATATTAATGATTATCTTAGAGACTATAGCAGGATGACAGCAGTGGTCGTCTTGAAAATTTTAATGCTACTTTGCATAGATGAGAAGACATTATCAGCAATGGGTTTTCACCAGAAGACTTTTTATGGTGTCTACTGGTTGCTTAATGAAAATGGTACTGATATGACATCCAGTATCGCCACCATGGCAGCCATCTTGAAAATCCAATGCCTAGACCTCCTAAATGGAAAGTCATATTGATACTAGGTTTTCTCCAGAAAACTGATTATGATATCTGTGTGTGTATGTGTGTTTTACATTTTTAACGTAGCTTTAATATTTTTCAGTCATATCGCTGCAATTTCTGCAGTGTGGCAGTTGATAGCAATATCTAGCACTGGGGCATCATGCCGCAGACATGTAGTGTGATGTCCCACCTAGTCACATCCTGATACCAGGCTAACCAGTCCTAACACTAACCTCTTAATGTTGAGTGCTAAGTGAGGCACCATTTAAAAAAAATCTTTGGTATAATTCGGCTAAGGTTCGAACCTGCAACCTCCTTCATTGGAGGCTGATGCTTTTACCACTTAGGCCACTGGAGCAGTGATTATGATAACTAATTACTCTTGAATGAAGTTGGTGCCGAGTTGACATCAGATATGGCATGTGCTATATCAAACAATGCTCCTGAATGGATGCTGATATCAGCATGTTTTTTTTTGCACCAAAAGTCTTTTAATGGTGTATAGCTTGTCCAAATGAAAATAGTGCTGATTTTACATCCAAATTGGATTCCACATTGGGTAATTTGAAAATCTTATTGCACAAGAATATCAGAAATGGTTTCAGCACATAGCAGTTAATTGCAAGAAATCGACTTGAATTCTGGAAATTCAGTACAGTGTTAATCAATTCAGGGAATTCTTGTTTTAATTCTAAAAACCTATTTTATTTTTTGTTTTGTTTCAGCTGATGCATGAAATATGTTTTTGTATATTTTATACAGATGATACAGTCTTAAAGGCGTTTCAGTTATGCAAATGATGCAGTCTTGAAGACCTCAAATGTTGTACAAACGATGCATTATTGAAGGCCTTAAAAGTGATACAAATGATGCAGTCTTGAAGACCTTACAAGTTGTACAAATGATGTAGTCTTAAGGCCTTACAAGTTCTGCAAATGATGCAGTATTGAAAGCCTTACAAGTGATACATATGATGCAAGTGATATAAATGATGTAGTCTTGAAGGCTTTACAAGTGATACAAATGATGCAGTCTTGAAGGCCTTGCAAGTTATACAAATGATGCAGTCTTGAAGGTCTTACAGTGATACAGATGAAGTGGTCTTGAAGGCCATACAAGTGATACAAATGATAGTCTTGAAGCCCTTGCAAGTTGTGAAAATGATGCAGTCTTGAAGGCCTTACAAGTTATACAAATGATGCGTGCTTGAAGGCCACATAAGTTATACAAATGATGCAGTCTTGATCGCCTTACAAGCTATACAAATAATGCAGTCTTCAAATCCTTACAAGTTATGAAAGTGATGCAGATTAGTCATCTGATATTTCCATGATATACTGAAATAGAAAATCCTTTAAACATCAAACCTGTCAAACATGACATGTGACATGAAAAACACGATTTTCAGTTATCTTAATAAAAATAAGAGAACTTTCTTGACCTTGATATTTGCTGCTAATGTGTATAAACAGTAAATAGTTGCAATACTGTTTGACAAAATTTGAAAGAAATCATCCTGGCAAGAAGATATAAACAGTGCAGATCCACAATTAAATATGTCTGCTGTTACTAAAAATAGAAAATGCTTTAATTTTTCATTAATTGCTCAAAAGAATTTGCCTAAATTTGACAGCATCCTTGCTTGTAGGTCTTTTGAATTTATACAGATGATTCCATTCTGCAAGCATATATGGCTACTGTTTCTAAAATTAAACCAACATATGAAAAACTTTTCGTTACAAGAAGAATCTGTATTGAATTTGACTAACTTTAACAGATATCATTCTGGCATGAAGGTCTTTCATTATTTGGCAAATGTTACTGATGCAGCATCAAATATTGTTACCACAAACAGAGAAACCTTGAAACTTTTGTTTTTAATGTATATGCATGCAACATTAATAAATAAATTTCTTCTGAAACATCCTACTGATCCAGATTGCCATTCTTCTTGCATTTGTTGTTTGGCAGATGTCAGTCAGTCAGGGGAATGATCACAGGCCTTCTTTGGCCTTTTAAAAAAATTATATAGTGATGGTGTTAGTGATTATTCCACAATGTAGTATTGATTGAATGATTCTGCTGCCAAGTTAAGTGTGACCATGAATTATATGACATTGTGTTTATATTGTAGCCATGGTGATGGCGGATGTGACTGTGATCACTGACCTTATGCAGGAAGAAGAGAAGCGGATTAAAGATTACCTTGAGCTACTTGGCAACAGCCTTAAGGCTAAAGGGGTATGTCTGTCTTTCTAACCCCTCTCTATGGCTCTATCTGTTGTCGGTTTGCTATCATTGAATTAGGTTGGTGGTTGGTTGGTTGGTTGTTTGGAGTTATCAGAACTTTGAATATATCATTGGCAAATATCATGCCAAAGAAATGGAACCTATGTGTCCATCTGAAATGTCACATTGAGACAGCCAAATGGGCAGATCTGGGTGTGAAACATATCTGTGACCTATTTGATATCAAGTTGCATGACCTACCAGCTTATCTTCCATGGCTTCCCACTGAGTTAGGGAGTTAGGACCACTTGGGGATTCTGTAATCTAACATTTGCTGAACAATGAAACTCAGAATTCCATTGTTTTTGTTTGGGGGTTTTTTCTTTAGAGTCATCATGTGTTTGATAACTATAAATGTTACACTTCCCATATACAGTAGTCCCCCTCTTATACAGCCACCCCTTTTGCACCGGGAAAGTGGCCTTATAAGACGGGTGGCCTTTCCAAAAGGGGAATAAAATTTTTGAGAGAAGTATATGTAATGTGCGCAGTAAGAAAGTTACATTCTTCAAAGCATTTAATATCTTCGTTTAAAAGTAACATTAATTATTAAAAGGTTCTTCTTGTTATAATAATAGACTTATTTCAACTGAATATGCATTAATAGTTCTTATTCTTGCGTAAGCATGATATGTGAGCGGGTGTTGTTGTCATGCACATTGCAAAACCATTCAAAAACGTCATTTAAATCTTGGTACATACATAATTCTCTTTCCATTTGCTCCATTTTCCCACTGCTGCTGAATAACCTCCTTATCGGTTACGATGTTGTTTATTTGAGTCTTTTCAACATAAAATTGTTTTATTCGAGTCTTTTCTACCTAAAATCGTTCGGCAAGTTCCCCCTCCCCATTTCACCCGATGTCGAGTAGAATAACCGACTTTTTTCTAAAATAATCATCTCCATTTACGTCATGACATGTTAATGTTTTGTAATGATTTATTCGGATGTTACTAACTGTATGCAATTTAATTATGCAGATGAAACTTTTGCAGAGTGGACGAAATGCCTTCTTAAAGGAATGTGTTGTCACGTGATTTTTCGGACTTTGTCTGGTATCCTGTTTTGTTCAAGGCTAATTTCTGTGTATGTGTGTCTGCAAAAATCTATTTTTAGACTATGCTGACCCTGTTATGATCTTGACAATTACGTCCGGTTGTAATCATCAGTGTTGCCAACTACAAGACTGATAAAACCATTTTTCTGCATTTAAACAAAATGCCACATGTTTTTTTAAAGGCAGCGATCTTGTCACGTGATTCATTAGTTGCAGTCTGCTACCATATTTGTGTTTACATTTCTTTACACTAAGGGAGAGAAGCCAAAACGGCTTCGATATGTACGCAGATTTGATCTGAACAATAGCACCTCGTGGCAGTTAGGATTTGTAATCTTGACAGTTATTGTCAGTAGTAATAGCCACTAATTATCAAAATGAACAAGCTCAACATCTTACTAAGGGAAGCCATAAAGGCTATCAAACCATTTTCCTGCTGACTTGTGTATTGTACATCAATACCGCCATTTCTCAGCTGTTACTACTGTTCAATAATTGTAATCTTAACAATTATCAGAGTGACTAAACCAGACATCTCATGATAACACAGCAGTAAGGCTAATCGGATTACATGTACTTACCTTTTTGTATGGATTAAAATTTGAGTCTTTCTCCACTTTATGGAATAAATGTGGCTTCTCGTGAGGCGCAAATGATATAACATTAACCTTAGTGGTACATGTACTTTAGTCAACACTTCTTTCAGGAATGAAAACCTGACATCACGAAACAGAAATTGGATTACTTAACACACGTTATGAATAAAATTAGTTCTGGATACATATTACAAAATAAAATGCGGCCGCATGTGAGGGGTAAATTTTATATTTTTGCACTAATATGCTGGCCGCTGGTTGCATTAGCGGGGTGGCCTTTCGTGAGGGGTACTTTTGAACACAAATTCATCGGTGCCGTCGAATTCTGGCTGTAAGGAGCGGGTGGCCACTGGTCAGGGGGGCCGTTCAAGAGGGGGACTACTGTACTGAATTTTGTTTTATCATTGCAGTCATAAACCTTGGCTTTCTTGATTGCCTTCTGTGTGCTGTATGGTGCTGTCAGAAGCAAGATGCATGTGCAAGTGTGATATCAAGAAAATAATTGAACTTCCCATCCCAATATTTTCTTTTTTTCCAAAATGGAAAGAGAATGTTAAGATTTTGCAATTCTACAGAACAAAATCAACTTCCTAACTTTTGTCATTAAAAATCGCGTGCCAACTTTCAGCTTTGAAATCTGATGTACATTGAGTTTTGCAGCTTTGTTTATGTGTATTGCTAGTTTATGGTTTTGAGAGATGGCTGTTTCATTTTGTTGTATTTATCCTGAGTAAACTGTAATGCCAATAAGTAAACAGTATTGCCAAGGAGTAAACTGTATTGCCAATGAGTAAACTGTATTGCCAATGAGTAAACTGTAATGCCATTGAGTAAACTAATATCAGTGAGTAAACTGTATTGCCAATGATTCAACAGTTTTGCCAGTGAGTTAACTGTAATACCAATGAGTACACTGTAATGCCAATGAGTAAACCATAATATCGGTGAGTAAACTGTAATACCAATGAGTAATCTGTCATACCAATGAGTTCACTTTAATGCCAATGAGCAAACTGTAATGTCAATGAGTAAACTTTAATACCAGTGAGTAAAATTTGATACCAGTGAGTAAACTGCAACGCCAATGGGTAAACTATTACCAGTGAGTAAACTGTCATGCCAATGAGTAAACTGTAATACCAGTGAGTAAACTGTAATGCCAATGAGTGAACTAATGCCAGTGAGTAAACTGTATTGCCAATGAGTAAACTGTAATACCAATGAGTATACTTTATTGCCATTGAGTAAACTGTATTGCCAATAATTCACCAAATTTCATTGCTTGTGATGGTACATACATGTAAGTGTTTACGTGCCTGTGTGTTGGAGTAAATTATTAGTTATCTTAGATGCACATATTTACACAGAAGTTTATTTTTCTGTATTGGATTGCTGGTGGTTTTGTGCTTAAAATCTATACAAGTGGATTAGTAGTTCTTTAGTCTGTCACTGAATGTTTAAATGGTAAGGTGAACTAGTTATACATGTATTTGATGAGAACAATTTATTTAATCAAAGAAGCTAGAAAATTCCCAACTCATTAATAACATCACATATCAGATAGATGATGGTAACTGTACATTTATCACCCAGTTTAATTTCTTTCATTTATTATATCATTCATTCAGGGATATGAAACACTATGTTTCTGATAGCAGAACTGTAGCAGCAACAGCTATGTCATTTTTTTTTTAGGTATCCATGTGGTGATTGGATAATGCTTTTTTTCCACTTTATTAGTGCATGTAATATGTTAGGTGTATGTTAAATGTTAAAAATTATGATTTAAATATAAATGCAATCATGTAATGCTAAACATAATTTAATTGTAATATTTTCAGCATATATATGAATACAATTGTACGTTATGCAGATTGAGAGTTTGTCCGATGTTTTTGTAAAAGGAATGTGTGGTGTTGACCTCTGAGTATCAGTGACTCAAGTGTTCAAGAATAAGGCACCCATAATAATATTATAGTGTACATGCAACATGCATTACCTAGGATAATATAATCATTTCAGTTAAAAAAGTCATGGAACTTGTTTTACCTAAAGGTTAGTACTTTTCTAGTATGTGAATGCACACTTATATTTCTAACCTCGATACATTCCTGAGACAGAAAGAAAATAGTGATAAAATATCTTAATGATCTTATTAAAGAGAGAACTGGAATACTATATATTTTATAACATTTGACTATTCTTTTAAGCACTAATGGTGGTTTTAAATCTTGCACAAATTTTCCATATTTTTTTATGACATATTGGCCAAAGATATTGGCATCATACCCTACATCAGTCTGAAATTCTTTTATCTTCTCGTGCTCTTTCAGAATGTATCCATAGAGTAGCAATGTTTTTAGTCTGTTGTACTTTTCACTTGGATAGGTTCTTTAATTATTTTAAAGGGTGATATGATGAGAGCTATACCTTTTGGGGTGGTAAGGTCTGATATAAAAAGTGCCCTTATATGTTGTAACAGCACCACCTTCCTCTCATAGGTACAGAATGCCACACAAGGTAGTAATTTGCTTGCCTCACTATTTTGCACCTTTTCTTTCAAATTTTTGGTATTTCCGGGACTGAGGTAAACCTGTGCAAGGTAACCTTTTGTCCATCTATTTTCTTATTACTGTAATTGGTACAAATGCAACAATAGATTTCTTTTGTTGGCATTTTAATAGTCAAACAGATCAACTCGCACGCAGTGTCATAAGATCAGTACTTGCTGGAAGTTGGTTTCACAGGTTCCTCTGATGCAAAGGAGTGCTGCCCTAAGGGCAGATAAATCATGTTTTCACATTTGTCTATACATGCATGCATTTTATTGCGCAGGTTGGTGGTAAAGTGAAGAGTTGTGGTGGGAATCCAGGAGAAGTTATCATCCGTGTTGCCAAAGAAGAGAATGCAGCTTTCATAGTTACAGGCACACGTGGAATGGGCACGATCCGGCGCACATTACTGGGCAGTATCAGTGATTACATCATTCACCATTCCCACATTCCTGTGCTGGTGTGCAGACACAAAGATTCCAATAAAAGCCATTAGATCCTGCAGCTTAGAAGCATGAAAGAGGTCACCATAATAATATAAAATATCCCAGGGAATTATGTTGTATTAATTTTGTTATGCATTATGTTGTGATGTATTCTATTTGATATTAGTTTAACTTTAAAGAAATAGATGTTTTTATGTGTTAAGAATCATCTACTTGAAGAAATGTATCACATCTCCTATACAAAATAAAAAAAAATATGGCTTTTGATTTTGCAGATAATAGTTTTTCTATGTATTTAAACGGTGCCAAATATTCTAGTCACCATCACGGGCTTACTTTACCATGTTACATTAAAAAGTCAGCTTTTGATGCAAACATGTGGAATTATAGATGCATGTACATCTGTATACTCTTTTTTTTTTCTTTTTCCATATAAGCCAGATTGAGGTCTAAATCTTTGACATGTACTGTCCATACAAACTTGATTTAAGTCTTAAATCATAGACACATTCTGTTCATACAAGCCTGAATTAGGTCTTAAATCATAGACACATTCTGTTCATACAAGCCTGATTGAGGTCTTAATCTTAGACACATATTGTACATGTGTGCAGAATATATTTTTTAGTCAGTCATTAGTAGAGTTCAGTTTGCCTAATATTACTGAGTTACAGTTGATATAATTTTTTGTATGTTTCACTTTTATGTTTGAATTGGCTACAAACTAAATACATAAGCAGGTTGTATATGGGAAGACAGGTGTTGCATACTGTAGGCATGGACAGGTGTTACATACTTATGGCATGGAGAGGTGTTACATATTGTAAGAATGGATAAAGAATTGCATCTTGAATTTATCATAGTAGCAAGGTATTAACATAAATTACTTTTTTTAATACAGCAATTCATATTATAAAACATATCTTACAGTAATGTGCTGTTTATAATTTTATTAATAGCAAATAAAAAGTAAAAGAAATGTTCTGCTGCAAGTTTATTCAACAAGAATGCATCCTTTGAATGGGATAATGGTATAATGGTATAATGGTGGTGGAAAGCATTTTAAAGTCTGCCTTAAACTACATACTTGTATGAATGCTGTCATTGTACTTTTAGTCAGCCTTTAGCATGCAGAACCTTGTAGACATTGCATGTTGTGGGTTTTTTAATATAGGTTGCCATTTATTATCTCCAAGCACCCTTACCTTTTATGGCTTTACTTAATAGAGAACACTCATAACCATTTTGTGGTTTTACTTAATAGAGAGCACCCATACCTTTTTGTGGTTTTACTTAATAGAGAGCACCCATACATTTTCATGGTTTTACTTCATGGTTATACCATTCAACAGTTTAAACATTGCAGGTATTTAACCATATCCTGTTGTTGAAATGGAATTTAATATTGAAGAAAAGGAAAAACAAAAGAGAAAGAAAGAAAATAAAGGAAGAATGAAAAAGTGAAAGAAAGAAAAGGAGACAAAGCAAATTATTTTAGTCATAAATAGTAGGAGATGTGTTTTTTGTGGCATGATAAGCAACAGAATATTTATTTTGACCGTAGGTTAAAATATGATGTGGATGATTTCATTGTAGATATTTACATCATAAGAATAAGTTCATTACTGTGCTTATGCAAAACGCTAGAGAAGGGGCATTTTTTATGTTGCTTAAACACAACCATTGAGTTGAAATTTTATTTTTGTTGCCATCGTTACTGTAATTTGCAAATTAATTGAACAGATGTGTGCATCATATTATAGGTATCTAGATGTATAATGTATACTTCATATCTGTAACTTTTGTTTATTGTTTGTCTTGTGTTATTACCATGGTTATCTGAACATTATAACCAGTATGTAAGTGTTATAATAACACAGTAAAGAAGGTGACGTAACCATCACACATATTTGCTATTTATACAGATATTAGAATACTATAAGTGTACTTATTTCAGATGCTAGCTTATAAGATCCAGAACGAGTACTCATTTTTTTCCATGTTCAAGGTTTTAAGGGAGACGGAAGTGAATTTATTGTTGATTATTCTAGTAATCACCCGAAAAGTACTGTCAAAATATAAGATGTGACATACACAACTAATAAGTACACCTATATGTTTTGGTGGAAGTGTTATTGCTGTAATTGCTTTTTATCAATTCACTATTTGTAAAATCACAATTATGCAAGATGGAAATAAAAAAATACAGTATTTACCTCAGCTGTTCTGTAGTTTAGATCTATAAGTTGCCACCATAACACTCCGGCGGATAAGTGGTTAGAGCAACTGACTTGGATGCAGGAGGTCACGGGTTCAAACCACAGTTGAGTCATACCGAAGACTTATAAAAATGGTACTAACAACTGCCTCACTAGGCACTCAGCATTAAGAGGTTTGTATTGGGACTGGTTGGTATGGTGTCAGGATAATGTGACTGGTTGGGACATGATGCTACATGTCTGTGGCATGATGCCCAAGTGCTTGACAACACTATAAACTGCCACACTGCAGACATGGTAGTGATATGACTGAAAAATTGTTAAAGCTATGTTAAAAATGCAAAACACACACACACACACAAATAAATTCCGACCAGGTTTTGGTTTGGTTTGGTGTTTTAATGCACAGCAGCACAAATACATTCTTTAGTGCCAGAGTAGTTGGTGTAAAGTATCCAGGCTGAAATGATGATTATTTTTAAAATGTGTCTGTGCTGGAATGTGACAATGCAACTCTACTAATTCCACCAAGGAAGTTCAAATTGTTTCCTGCCTGTGGGTAGATTCAGATTGCAGACTGCCTGCCAGAACTCCTCAAGATTGGTACTGTCAGGGTCTCATGAGTAGTTAGCTTAAATGGGGTATCTAAGCCAAACCCCTCTTTTGTAATAGGATGACAGCGTGATTACCCCCCTCCAAGGCCCCCATGTTAGTCTAAACAAAATACGAAAACAACTTTGTTGAGGCAAAGCATCAATTTCATTATTGATTACCTGTCATGGACCTATCACTGAAACATTCATCATCACACAAAATAGGGTAGGCATAGATACTCTCCTTTAAGCTAACTTCTGAGATTTTTTTTTACTTGAAATTGCTGGTGATTTATATTTATATTTTACACAAAATTAAACTGCTAGCAGTTTGTGCCTTGCACTCTACTATTCTTAACATTCACACAAAATTCTCCACTCTGCTATTAATAACTCGCTGGGATTTACAGGTCACATGTCTGACTGCTAAAATGAATGCGCTAATAAATTGCTGGGATTTTACAAAAAAAATCAGTAATTATATATTTCACACATGCTCTGAGGATTGTCTCATAAATTTTAGATCATTTGCGAGTGTCTGATTTCACAATGGAGGCACTCTTGATTTTTTTGCACAGCCAATTGCTGAGATAGTTTTAAAATTTCAGCTTTTGCTATTATATAGCTTCCATCGTCATAATGAAACAAGTACAGATTAATCTTGCCACTAATGAGAGAGCCAGGTTCTAGCATTTTGATAAAATTTCCATGTGAGACTATTGATTTATCGACATAACATTTTTTTAAGTTTGTCATCCACTGTGATCTTTGTGTATTTATTCTGTGATATTCAATTAGAAAGTTTATCAGCAACATCAGAAAGTGAGTCTGTAACCCAGGTAAGCTTACTAAAATAATCTGAATTTTCTGTGCGAACCAGAGACAGCTTTATCTTATTTCTGTTTTTGAAATGTGTGCTGTACTTTTCATTGTCAAGCATAATCACCATATGCTTACCTTGGAAAAGAATTCTTTTCATCTTTAATGTGGTATCTTCCACTGTAATAACTTCCATATTTCATATTTCACACATAATTTTTACTATCATTATTTTTTAAATGAAATCACTAGTGATTTTACACAGAATTTACTGAGTATCATTTTTCGTATTTTACAACTCTATTCGGTATCATATCTATGAGCAAATCGTCTTTGACTTGCAGTTCCTGTATCAGATCTAACATAAACTTTTCACCTCTGAAATAAGCTCGAAGTTGATTAAGAGTTTTATTATGAGTCGCTGTTGCTATTTTACAAGACATATTTTTGTTCTTGTATTTTGGCCCGATCTTTTTATTCACCACTGATAACACAATACCTATCCACGGCACTATCAACAATAACGGATTTAATGTTCCCCCACTGAAATAATTCCACTCATTAATATCATAGGAATATAATTCAGCACGTTTACTATTTTACAATAAAATTTTCTAGCTTGTCTGACACAGTAAAGTTTTTTATGGTAATATTTATAGTATTTGATCAGCTCGTCTCTGTTGCTGTCTTGGAGACCAGATGAAATGTGATTGAAGTCAATTATTTCTTTTTCATCATTATGAAACTTTCAGTAATTATTTAAATTGCAGTAGTAAAAATATTTTCAGCTAAAGCTTTATAAATCAGAACACTAAATTTAATATTGACAGGGTTGGCAAGAAACTCTATACTTATCATACACTTCAGATGAGATATCATCATCTGATATCTGTTAAAACTGAGGATGAAAATGGAGGGTTAAAATGTGTTGGTATTTCAGTAATATCATTGACTCTGTCACGGTAAATGTCTTCTGTTTCGTCGATATAACTAACAACATAAGATAACTGTCCCAGCTTAAAAATTTTTAAGTACCAGATGATGCATGAGAATTGCATATGCTGTTGCAAAACTTAAAAGACCATTAATATCTGCTTGCCCTATGTCCATGGCAGGTAGATTTAAGTATCCAGCAATCAGCTCTTTGATATTTCTGTAGTTTACTTCTGTCAGTAACTTTCCAGCTTCTTTTACACAGTTTTTCACCACAATTATTTTAGAACTATTATGTATTTCATAATTTTTTATCAATAATAGGTTTTACAGTTGTAATATCGTGAAACTCTTGACAAAATATCTTGACATCATCATATAACTCAATTCTAGACTCATTTTCTGATACTGTGTTTAATGCAGCATTAATGTGATGTACATCATACTTTTCTTTATCGCCAGTGAGAGAGTCTGTCAAAACTAGATGTGCTGTTGTTAGCAGGTTAGTGTCAGTGCTGTTATCTACTATTTCTAACAGCATCTTTTTATCATAATAGTCCATACCGAGTACACGAAATACTAGACATTTAGCAAATGTGTCCTTGAACTTATGATTTTTAAGAAACTTGTGTTTCCTTGTTTCAGCTGGTTTGTCAAGCTCGTCATGAATCTTCTTTAGTTGCTCTTGCTCTGGTTTCTTACCACCATGAAATTTTGTTTTTACAAGGTTAGATTTATCAGTTGTCAGAACATTTTCTTTATTTAGCTCAAGCAGTGTATTTATCAAATATTTTTCAACGTTAAATTGTTTTTTCTCGTACTCGCTTGCAGGACAGTATTTGCTAATTATATCAAAATCGCTGATTGCGTATCTCAGTTTAGGGCCTCTCTTTCCTGTAACTCCAGCAAAGTTATCTCTGTTCTCAGTTAAACCAGGTGATTCTAAAGTTAATTTTTTTCATTCGAGCAATTATATTTATCGCTCTTGCTTCCTCAACATGTTCTGGGTCTAATGAATCAACATCAGCTATTTCAATCTCCGTTTTCAGGTTTAGTATAAAATTATAAAACTTGTGCTACGCTGATTGATGGAGGATCAATAGACATTATATATTACAATCACATTAAAATCGCAGCATGCTAGCACGCCAGATCTATGCTAAGCCATTGAGTGTATGTATCTGAAACCTCAACAAACTTAGGTAAGAACTTCCAGCTTTGACAACGTAAATCCGGAAATAAAGTATTTGTTTGTGGTTACTGCAGGATCAATCATAAATTGCTGAGAATCAGCAATAAAAACACTCAGTGCCGTATACAGTGTAGTCCATCTTAAATCATCAGTCGATCCATCTAATCTCAAGTTACATATATACCCAACACTTTATTTTAATACGTCTTGTAGTTCAAATGTCAAAATCACAACAGCCACTAGACACTATTTTGATCCAAAAGTTTGATGTTTCTCCATCTGTGGTCCACCCTGGATTGCTAACAAGGCTGTTAAATGCAAACACATAACTTGGATTATTCTCCAAATAATAACTTGATGCAGATGCAAAAAACCAACAGTGATTTTGACAAATATGAGCAAGATGTGGAATGTGACTGACACTATTTTTAGCTTGTTTTGTACCACCACCAATCGCTTGTGATTGTGTAACACTATCCACATACTGTTTATAGGTAAGATCGGATGTAGAAATAGGCACATGCATAGAAATTATCTTACTGGCAGCCATATTGATCGCACCTGTAACTGTGCCTCTGGATTTTTTAAGATAATTGGCATTTGTAGAAGTAATTGTACTCACTGATGCTGCACTTATGTTATCATCAACATATAATTTATTTGTAAGATCAAATCCAGTGACTGGATTATAAGTCATTATTTTATTCGAGCCCCTGTTTAATGTACCTTTCATTGTATCACTGGATTTTGCTACTTGTGATACAATATTTCCTGCTATCATATCATCAACGTAATTTTTATTTGATACATCTGATGCCGCTGATGGAATTGCCATAGTTGTTATCTTATTCAATCCCATGTCCAGATTTCCCACCATGGTATCACCGGATTTTATTACAAAGTTGTCCGTGACAAACTTGACATTTGTTACAGAATCGTTATTGGTCAGCGTTGTGTTATCAAGTTGAGTATTAAATATTAATTTCCTGCCCAAATCTGTATTTCCAGCCATTGTCCCACCAGATAATGACAACTTATTATTATCTATCTACCACTTGTGAATTATTTATGTTAGCGGGGGGTGGGGTGGTATTCAGTCTCAAGATTTACAATCTTTTTTAACTCATGTTGGTATTTCCGGTCATCTTTCCACCTGACAACGATAACTTACTAATGCTGACCGCGTCAAGTTGGGCAAAACTTACTGCTTGTGAGTTATCTGGGTCGATAGGTGAATATGTTGTCTCAAGGTCTAGTACTCGCTGACCTGATATGCTTAAGTTATTGGTAATCTTTCCACTCGACAACGATAACTTACCATTACTGACAGCATTAAGTTGTTGAAAACATTGCCTGCGAGTTATCTGCACTGATAGGTGGATATGTTGTTTCAGGGTCTAGAACTCGCTGACCTGACATACTTAAGTTACCTCATTGTATCTCCAGATTTTTTGAGACAATTTGTTAAATCTGTGCCGGCCGTAGTGGTTGTAGTTTATTTTTCCGTTAAGCTGTCAATTAACTTTCCAACTTTTGTGTAATAGCTCATTCTTTTTATTACAGCAAGATAAAATTTTTGTGAATACCTGGTATAGAATGAGCATATTCAACTGTGACACAGAGCGATTAAGCAAACATCAGCATAAGCACTACCTACCAGACTGCCATTATCTGATAGTAGGACGAACTGGATCGGGCAAAACTAACCTTCTGATGAATTTATTACTTAACGACCTCTTCAACTATGATCGAATTTATATCTAAATGATCAATCCACAGCAGGATAAACACGAGCTGCTTAGTGTATACAACGAAAAACTGAAAAATGAACTTGGCGTAGGTGATGATATATTTATCATAAAACTACCCGAAGATTTAATTCCTGTTGCTGAGCTAGATTCTGACAAGCATAAAATAATTGTCTTTGATGACATTCCACTAAGCAATGCTGAGACGAGTAAGATGAAATCTTATTTTTCCTATTGCACAACAGAAAATGTAATGCAGTCTACCTAGCTCAAGGATTTTATAATGTGGATTGATTTATCAGGCGAAATACCGGTTGCTGGACTAGACAATATTGACGAACAAAACATAGCACGAGAACAATGAAGGGGGTATATTAAAAGACAAATTTACCGAACTTTATCTTAACGCTACCGGTGATGGCGGACATAGTTTCTTTTTATTTGATAAGCTAGCAAGAGATCGAAATCGTATGTTCAGATGTGCAATAGATGAAAGTTTGGACTGTGAAAATTAATCCCACGGTAAACATGTAGAAATTGGTCTTACAGTCAAAATCTAAAATTAGTCTAACAAACATAAATTTAAAAAAATGGACGCAAAACGAATAGAGGTTCTAAAGAAGTTTGTTCCAACTAGAGCAGCGTTCAAAAGGAAGGTTGAGCAGGAACGTTGGGGTCTACAGCAAACTGCAGAAGAAACTGCTAGACTTTTTAGACCAGTGACTGAAACAGTACTTGGCAAACAGCCAGATATTTCTGTGGTATCACCAGAAGTTCTTAAAAAGTTATCGGAGAAAGTACTACGAGATATTCTTAAAGAGGAGCAAAAAAAAGTTGCAGAGCAAATTATTGAAATAATAGGTGATCCAGATGTACGAAAAGCTGCAGTATTACAAAAATTGGAAGAGCAGGCTAGAGATAGTGAAGAACATGTGGCTATTTTTCTGGAAACGATCAATAAATTAATGAGAGAAGCTGTATATCACCGAGTTAAGAGATTTTGAGAACATTTTTGGCAAAATGACAGTTGATGTAAAATAAATGAGCGACGATAAGGTAGGTAATTACATTGAACAACTAGGAACTATAAAAAAGTAAAGTGGCTTTTGATAAGATCAGAAAATCTACTAATTACAATGAAGCAAAAAAATATTTTAGTCAACACCGAGAATGTATTATTGCTGAAATTTATGGTATTATACTTGATAACATAAAAAACAAAACAAAAGGATTTAATTACAGAAAAACGTTATTAGAAAACTTAGCTTAAAGAATTGATGACCAAAGAATAAAAGAAAACAGCGTATGGTCTGAAGATCTTTAACTCGACCGCTGCCATAATTGACCGGCTGATGCTGTTAATAGCATCAAAGGAAGCCGGAAATACGAGCACAAGAATTGACAACGAAATCGTTGAAATTTTAGATAATCTCAGATCTAACGGTTATCTAACATCAGACGAATATTATATTTTACATAGTGATTTAATTCGCTAACCGCAAAGTACAATGTACCCGCAGTTCAGTTCTATCTATCAGATAAAATAATAATGTTATCAACTACATTACTGCTTGATTCATCACAGACTACGGCGGACAGTGCAAACTTTTCTGTTATTTATAATCCACCAATCGAGCTGGACTCGGGGACTCAAACGTCCCTGCCGCAATACGAAATAGGTTTAGCTTCAGTTACTGCTTGGCATGCTATGGAAAACATCAGAACTAAAGTAAATGACGATTTCACATTTCAATCGATCCAGCGAGCTGGTCGGGCTTTGATTTCTGCTAAGATACCATAACGCTTGTAACGTTACAGATCTAAATAAAGCAATAAAGTTATTAATTACAACTAAAGCTGAATCTCCATCAGACAATTTTGAGCTCATTCCAAACTATAACACACTGCGTGCCAGAATCACTTCGAAAAAAATTTTCTAATTAATTTCAGTACCACAAATAGCATCGGGCCGTTGTTAGGATTTGCTCAAAAACAATACTGTTCTGAATCGCAAAGTTCTTCAGTTTCAATACGATGGCGAGTCACCCGTTGATATAACGGAAGTAAATTCGTTTTAAATAAACTTCTCTATTGCCAGCGGGTGGTAGTCAAGGTCAAACTATTTATTCTTTTACCCCTGACGTACCACCAGGTTCGCTAATGAAAGTAAATCCAATATAGATAATATACTATCCTGTTAGTGGAACATATTATCTGCACCTGAGGTCAGTGAGCTCTGCTCACCACGGTTAACCGATCTCGCAGTGAGCTATACTGACCACAATTAATTTTATCAGGTGTTTTGTATAACAAAATGAAACAACGAAACATTTATCACAGAAATATCGTAGGAGGTTTCTTTGGAAATATATTATCTAAATAATTGAAAATGTACCTGGAATTGTAAAATTAATAATTAATCAATTAATTAATTAATTAATTAATTAATTAATTAATTAATTAATTAATTAATTAAATAGCGCCTATCGCGTTAGACGCATCTAAAGCTTTTGCCACAGGAGCCTCTTCTGTGGCAGGTTCAGATGTTGGACAGAAGATTGTTAATGAAATTAAGGGCGGACCCCCAAGTACAGCAGATATAAAGCAAGCAATTTCTGAAATATCATCATCATCAGAAACTAATGCGGCACTAATAAAAACGACCAAAAAAACTGCTCTCTCCACCAGGTGAAGAAATTATTAGAAACTTAGTAACTAAAATTAGACCTCAGAATACTAGCATTTGACCAGATATTGCGGCGTTCTAATTTTTTCTAACAATAACAGATAAATAATGTCTTTCAAAAAATTACCTTGACCTGACCAACGAAATACCAATAGATGACTCGACAACAGAATTTGAACATGTTGAATATCTCGATGAAAATTCAAACGAACCTAACAAAACTGGCATTCGAACTTTTAATACAAGAGAAAAGGACGTGTTTTTGTTGCCGCATAAAGCCGTACTTGAAGTACGAGGCAGAATAATGACAGCGGTACCACCAGTTGCTATTGCAGCTGATACACAAGTGACTCTTGTTAATAACGGTTGGAGTTTGTTTAGAAGCGCTAGATATCAACTAGCTAATCAAACAGTAGAAGATATTTCAATGCACTTACCAATTGCAAGTACTATTCTTAACATAGTTTCATTCAGCGACAACTACCTGAGATCTGTAGCAACAAATATGATGTGGTTTAAAAGTACCGGACTTGGAACAGCTTCAGTAGCTGATTTACTGAGAGTTGCTACAGCACCAATTGCTGGTGCTGACGACAATGGGACTCGTACCAATATTAACACATTTTTAGCCCCACTTCATGCTCAGTATGGGACAGTGCCATCTCCTGATAATGCAATAGCAAACCTACAAAGAGTTACGTTGAACGACAGGCATTTACAGATAATTCACATCAAATAACGATGATGCTGCAGCTTAGCACAATATTCGAATTTTGCAGAAGTATTTCGTGGAATTAAACATACTCTTATAATTGACCGGGCTGATCAAAACGATTGTCTGATGAGAACTGCTACTGGTGCTGTTAGTCCAGTTGATCCTGTTGATGCTGCTAATAATTTTCAGTTTGTAATTTCACGACTAGCGTTGTGGATGTCACGTGTAGTTCCATGAGATCGATAAATCAATAAAACTTGAGACGATGCTAACAACATTCACAAAAATTACATTTCATGCAGAATAAAGTTTATCAAACAGCAATACCGAATTTGATCAATAACACATGGCGGATAACAGCATCACCAAGTGAGCAATTACCAAGACAAGCATTTATTGTGTTTCAACGACAGAATGGACGTGGAAGTCAGCTTCAAAACAATTCTGTATTTGATAGTCCAGATGTCAGACTAATATTTGTCAGAATAAATTCTAAGCAGTGTCCAGAAAGAGTGATCGAATGTAATTTTGCAGCTAATGCTGAAGCATCAGCTGACAGAGACGTATCTCGAGCTAATATGTACCTTATGGAAGTTTTGCACGCATATTATGATGCTGATAGAGGATCTCAAATTTCAATCGAAGAATTTAGAACACTTTATCCGATATTTCATTTTGATGTCAGTAAGCATAGCGAACGAACTATCGGGTCAAATTCAGACACTGAAGTCACGTGGACACTTGGACAGGCTCCAGGAGCTGTTGATTATTATGCTTACGCGCAAATTGTATCTGACAGATTCTTAACGATAGATTCTACCAAGGGCAGGATGACCGTCCAAGTCTATATATGGGCGGTATAACTTTATCAAACAAGCGATGGAATGTATTGATTTTCTGATCAAGAATGACTACCAGGTGTTTTGCACTTGAAGTGCTTTGCACTTTACAATTTTATCAAACAAGCGGGCGGAATGTATTGATCCTCTAACAAGCGGCGGACTGACTGCAGTACAAATTTCATCCAGCAGAAGAAAAATAAATGCAGAATGAAATACATTGTGCATAGAGTGAATTTATCGCCCGGACAAGTTAAAAAAATTAACACAAGCTATTATTAAACGACAGTCTGTTTCGCTAAAGATACATTTCGGAACAAGATCGCAGAGCGATCCAGTGCTAGCAAAACTAATGATGACAGCGGCGCAGAGGCAAATCAATAAAATACGACTGGAAAAACCTTTTATTTTAAATTTATCAGAGGCGCAAGTTACTGCTATGTCCAGATCGCAAGCGATATGTGGTGGTTTTCTGGGACCTGCACTGGCAACTATTGCAAAAACGATACTACCCAAATTACTACCAGTGCAAGGCACGTTGGGGATAGCTGCTGCCTCGGATGCCGTATCCGTAGCTACGAAAAAAGCTGTTTCCGGTGACGGTATTAAACAGTTAGTGTACAAATCATTTCACTTTTGTCTAACGATTACAAACAAGAAATGCGCAAAACACGAAGCGTTCAGAAACGTAAACGTAAAACAACTAAAAAAAAAGACGAACCGGAAAGCAATCCAAGGTGGATTCATAGGGCCGTTGCTAACAGGAATAGCGGGAAGTCTACTTCCCAATCTGCTGGGAATAGGACGTGGGAGAGAATTAATGCTACCCCTTACCAGACGCTGAAAGCGTCCCCGTTGGGCAACTTTGAGATCTTAGATAAACTGAAGGATGTCAGCGGATTTCAAGGAGTATTTTCTAAAGATGAGCTCGGGATTCAAAGAATCCCACCGCTAGCGGTCCAATCACTTCACTCTCTGCCAGCTGCAGCAAGCTGTGTAATAAATATTCAGAATTTCAACGACGGATCTTGCAAGATTGGGTAGCTTTTTATAAAACAACTCTTTTGATTCGTTTGGGCTATCACCAAGTGATATTATCAAACAGTACGTGCTATCGTCCCAAAAGTACAAAAAATCAATTATTCTTCTAATCAACTACAACCAGTTTGAACTGCAGCTTGTGGATATTACTGTGTTATGTTTATCAAACAAATGTCCAGTCCTTTGGACTGGATGGTTTTCGGAAATTTATATTACAATTTGCACCTAAATCGAGCCTGGAAAACGATAAAAGTGCAATTTTATCTAACAAGCAAATATAAAAATGACCACGTATTGCCTGAAATGCAGAAGTAAAAGGGAAAATACAAATGAAACCACAGAAACTACCAAAAATAACCGACTAATGCTGAAAAGTATCTGTGCTGCCAGTGGCCGGAAAACGAACATGTTTCTCAAACGTGACTCACTATTGTATGGAGATCCGGAAATGCCAAAAAATTCTAATACTATTTTAGTCGACGATTAAATTATAACAAAAATGCAAAGGCAGTTTGCAAGCAACGCATGTACATGTGTAGCTGACCACGATCTCTGTATTGAGCAGGATAAAATAGTAACTTATTGCCAGTGTTGTAATCAACGAGCTCTAGTTGGATCCGTCTTAGATATTCACAAGTTAATTGGCAAATTACCGAAACCCAAACATGGATGGACCCTGCCACGCCATCCTTATACAGGGTCTTGCAATTCACTCGATAAGCAATTTGATGAAAATGACAGTCCTATCCCGGGAGAGAAGCCTTATAATCAAGTCGATGCAATCGCAATGCGCCATGACATTTGTTACCGTGACAACGAAAACGATAAATCTGGTTGCGCCCATATTATGCTTGATAAGCTAAGTAATATGAGATCGAAGGGAATAAGAGAGCGAATTGATCGTAAGCTAGTACAAGGTATTATTGGAACGAAATATAAACTTGGACTCGGAGAGTCTCGGCTCGGAATAAATGTACTTTATGACGATGGACCGCAGAGCGCTCTAGCACACGAACTTCGCAGACCTAAAAAGCAATTTCCTCGACGAAAAGTTGTCGCAAACTCAGCTGATGATATATGGGCAATAGATCCAGCACATTGCTAAGATCAATGACAATAAAAGGTACCTAATGAATGTAATTGATATTTTTAGCAAATACGCGTTTAGTTGCCTGTGACAGATAAAACAGGTAAAACTATAAATGATGCGATGCGAGGTATTATTGTCAGCACAAAGAAAACCGAATAAGGTATAGACAGACCACGGAGAAGAGTTTTTTAATAAGCAATTCGAGCAGTTTCTGGAACAAAATATCATCACCAAATACATCACCGTAAAAAAAGGAAAAAGTGACATCCTCGAAAGATTTAATAGCAATCTAAAAGAAAAGATTATCAAACAACTAACGGCCAAAAACACTAACATGTATGTTGACGATCTGCCAAAGATCGTGTCGGATTACAATAACACAAAAGATAAAACACTTGAAATGTCACCAAATGAAGCTGTTAATAACCCTATACTGGCGAACGAGAATATGTACCGAAGACATAAGTTTAGCGTGGGTGATGGAGTTAAATTTCACTAGTGACGAAAACTTTTGAAAAAGGATTCACTCCTTACTGGTCCGAGTAAGTATTCGTTGTGGATAAAATTTTCACAACAATGCCAGTAACTTACAAGCTGAAAGATTCATTAGGAGAAGAAATTATTGGAAGTTTCTACGATCAGGAGCTACAGCGGACAGAGCAGGATATATTTATCATCGAGCGAGTGATAGCAAGGAAAGGTAAGACAAGTTTTATTAAATGGAGAGGTTACGGCGATAGCTTTAATAGCTGGATACAAACTAGTGAAATCAAAAATCTTTGATCAGATCGCTTGATGAACGATCCAATCCAGTCACTATAAATCTTTTCGCATTTCAAAAGGAGAGACTTACATTTCACTGGCCTGCACAACAATATCAAATATTGTCTTCGTGTTGTTGTTAGTACGCACTCTCCCATCAAGTTAAAAATCTTAGCAAATCGAAAATCAAATTTTATGTTTTTTTGACGGCCACAAACTTCTAACTGTCCAAGGTTCTTAGATTGCCTTAACAACTCCCAAAATATGTGATTCTCAGAGACAGTAAAATTAAACTTTTTAATCTTCTTAGAGAGGTGATATTTTACATTATATCGTGATTTTACTGCGATATAAATTTGTTCATCTTGTACTATACCTGGCTCATCGGCAAATTTATCCTCAATGACAGGGATTAAATATGTTTCTAGATCAAATTTAGAATTCTTCAAATCCTGATGTTTTACATGACTGTCAGTATTGGAATTTGCCGAATTCTGATGCGCTGCACTATATAGATTTCTAACAATCTGATGTTTTACATGCTGACTGTCAGTATTGGAATTTGCCAAATTCTGATGTGCTGTATCACAATCGATATCGGTGTAAAAATCTAACAGTCAAGAAATTTGTTTGAGACATCTAATACATAAGACTTTTATCTAATTACTGTAATAAAATGCCGGACGAAATAAGAAGGATCGTCAGAGCTAAAATCTTAAATATGAATTTCTTATTCGACGCTGTCAAGCTGTCTATGAGTAATCAAAAAACAGAAAAAAATATGTGAATTTTCTCGTTGAATACGATCCTCATTCGGCGATTGATGTGCTACGGACAGATTCGGAGGTATTAGAACTTGAGAAATATAAAAAAAAATTTGTTAGATACGATAGAGATACTATTACGAAATGGGCTCACTGCTGTTTGACAAGGGAAGATCTAAAAATATTTTGTAAATTGATCTCTAAACAGCTCTGCTGTTTCAGTTTTGTATTAATTATCAGATAATGGATTGATTTGTTACTCGAGCTAATATTATAAATTTCTTTCAGCTAGAAGAGGCTATAAGAAATATGTTTCGTGGTGATGTTAACGTGGTAGCTCGCTTTGAAGTAGAAAGAGAAAAAATAATTTGATTTTGTTAAGCAGCGTAGAACTTGATCACATACTTCGACATGGAAAGATATTTGTCGAATACGACAAAGAAACCTTAAATAAATATCTCAATTTCTGCTTGACAAATAGCGAAGTCGCTAATATTTTAAATAGTAGGTGATTCGTATCGAAAGACAATTCTGACATTAAATCTTTTTGAATAGGCGGATTTTGTAATGCCATCTATAACCCATTTTATTGATGCTGAGCAAATGTTAAAATATTTTGATGCTGCATGGACTGAGGAAAATGTTGTTTCTTCACCTGTGACATTGTTAGTTGATATTACCGGTTTTAGATTTTGAAATTGTTTGGATTTCTAGCATTACCTTGCCTACTATTTTCTTTCTGTGTTACAAGGTCTAAATTCTGAAGTCGGTTTTCAACTCTGACGTTATTAAGGTGGTCAACCACTAAACCATTTCAAGTAAGTCCATGAAAAACTTCAAGAACGAACCTATAAGATCTTTAATTAATTCGGGTAGTATTAGTTCTACCAATCTTTACAGTAAGATAACCCATATTATCGATATATTTCAACAACCTTTTTGCTTTAATATGTCTGATAATACCCTTGTCAGAAGCTTCATACAAATTATAAATTGGATGTAGTTGAAACTCGTCCTGTAACGACAAGTTGGCGATGTTATTGTCAGAAATACTCCTATTGTACCTGATAGACTCGCATCCCAGTTGGAATCTCCTCACAAAAAACCCCCCGAATAAATGAAGTCATTGATTAACATTTCAGTATACTCTGTATCATCAGCACCTTTCACTTTTATGCTATAACCAGCCCGAGTTCGAATACCAAACGAAGCCATAATTTTAAAATTAATCACCACTCCTAATATATTTCCTGTGAACGTAGAATATCTCCTGTTCATTAACTATTGGTATGAGTCCACTAAGCATAATTTTGCTCATCTTATACAATAGCAATTTCGTTTCTCTAATTGACAAATTTCACAACACACTCAATTAAAGAAATATAAAACAGCAGATATAGAATGTTGAAACTTGCCGATATAGCAAAGAAAAGTCTATTCTCAACAGAAATATATCGGGCCACAGAAATCGCAACTGAATTTGCTGGTTTCGATAACAGTTTTCGATTCGATAATAAACGTTTGCTAGTAAATTTCTCTGCCACAAACTTGTATGATCTGCTTCAGCCAACATTAAATCCCAGCTTGACACACACAAGGGCTTGAAAATAATAGTGCAATTTGATGTGATGCTTTCTAAGCTAAATATGTCTCTGGAATCCCAACAGAAAACCAAGGATGGATCCGTTAATCAGACTCCTACGTCAGAGAACCTTGCAGCAGAGCAGCTTGCTGCTAGGCAACATGAGGAATTTGCCAATCCTTATATCACATCAAAATCTAGTCAAATTCTAACAGGGACAGATTTAATATCGCTGTCAGATAATACATTTCAGGAGATATAGAAGAAAATAGTTGAGTACACAACATCCGGGTCTGGCTGGAAATTTGATAAAATAACAGAAATACTGTTCCTCACTATGAAATATAATCCATTGCGAGGTAGCTCATATGTCGAGCTGCCAATTAGGATAAAAAACTCAAAATGTTGTATTAATGTAAATAATTATCTTAAAAATTGTTTCCAATGGGCAGTATTATCAGCGTTATTTCCTGCACGGGGTTGTCCTTATTGAGTATCGAATTATATTGGTCATGTTAATAACCTAAACTTTAGCGGAATTGTCTTTTCTGTTTCTGAATATCAAATTCCAAAATTCGAAAAACAGAATAATGTTACCTGGAGGTATTAATGTATTTGGTGTTCATGATGAACAAAATAAACATCCCAGATACATCAGCGATCGAGCATGTCAGAAGTCAGTATTTACTGTTTTATGAAAATCGGTGCACGTTGATAAAGAACTTTATCGGGCTAGTCGGAGGTCAGTGTAACAAGCATAAGGAAAAGAAATAGTTCAGTCAGGTGTATGCACTGCTGTATATCCCAACATGTACTTGATAAGCATCTCGAATACTGCTCTAATGTTCAAAAAATATTTATGCCTGGCGAAGATGAAAAAATATTACAATTTGCAAATTACAGACACAAGATGAAAGAGTCTTTTATAGTATACGCCGAATTTGAGTCAATTTTACTGCCAGTGCAATGAGCAGAAAATAACCCTGATAAATCTTCGACAAGAAAAATGCATGAGCATATTCCTTGTGGAGCAGCGTATAAAGTCGTTTGTACTGTTGATAAATCTTTATCAAAACCAGTAAGGATTTATCGTGGAAAGGAACATGCTGTCTGGTTGCTAAGGAACCTTATCGACTACATTGATTTCTTCATGATGTTACTCGCTAAGACAAAACAAAATGAAACCACTAACAGTAAAACAAGAAGCTGGATTTGATTCAGCCGAAATATGCCATATTTGTGAGGGGGCGCTGGGGTCTGATCGTGTAAAAATCACTGCCATATTACTGGAAAGTATCGCGGTCCAGCACATGATAGATGCAATTTAAAATACTCCGCACCAGACTTCGTTCCTGTTGTATTTCATAATTGCAGAGGATATGACGCTCATATTCTAGTTAAAGCATTCGGTAATAAAGATATAATAAACCACCTAAAAATTGATAACAACAATAAAATAAAGTGCATACCAAATAACACTGAAAAGTACATGTCAGTGACACTAGGCAAGTTGAGATTTATTGATAGATTGCAGTTTATGGCAGCATCATTAGACGAGCTAGTAAAAGGCTGCAGTCAGTTTGATATTTTGACTGAATATTTCGGTGAAACTGCTAGCAGTTTATTGATAACAAAAGGAATTTCTTCCTACGAATATCTTAATGATTGAAGCAGATTTGATGAAACGTGTCTACCTGACAAAGATAAGTTTTATTCTGGGTTAAATCTTGAAAGTGTTGGTGGTGATAATTATGCCTATGCTCGATCGATTTGGGACTCGTTCGGCTGGCTGCAAAAACATTGGAGATTATCATGACTTGTATCTTATCACAGACGTTCTGTTGCTCGCAAATATATTTGAAAATTTCAGAGATGTCAGCTCTGATAACTACGGACTCGACCCAGCTTGGTACTATTCGGTACCTGGACTAAGTTGGGATGCATTACTCAAGCACAGTAAAATAAAACTAGAACTGTTAACAGACCCAGATATGTTCTACTTTATAGAACGTAGAATCCGAGGCGGAATAAGTGTCATAACAAAAAAAATATGTTAAGACTAATAATAAATATCTACCAGACTATGATAGTACAGCTCCATCAAGTTTTATAACCTATCTATATGCAAATAATTTATATACATACCCAATGTCCGGGTATATGCCATATAGTGGTTTCAGATGGATCAGTGAAAACAGTGTTTTGATGAAACTGATAAAACAGTACTGGATGATATTAGTTATTTCACATAAGTTGATCTTGACTATCCTATTGAGCTTTATGATGCGCATAATGACTATCCATTTTGTCCAGAATCAATGCTGATCGATTACAGTTTATTATCAGAAAAACAGAGAAAGTATTCGTCTAGTGCTAGCACTAGTGGTAAATCTGTTGTTAAAAAATTAGTTCCTAATCTGCTTGACAAACCGATATCCGTTTGTCATTATAAAAACCTTAAGCAAGCAGTTGATCACAAACTTGTTCTAAGAAAAGTTCATCGAGTGCTAAAATTTAATCAAGCACCGTGGATGAAGGGTTACATAGACTCAAACACAGCACGACGAGCAGCTGCCAAAACAGATTTTTGAAAAAAAAACTTTTTCAAGCTTACGAACAACAGCGTCTTTGGCAAGACAATAGAAAACATCAGAAAGCGAGTCAATATTAAGTTCGTCAATGACGTACAAGGTCGTAATAAACTTGTAGCATATGATGATTTTGTTAGTATGAAAATATTTAATGAAAATCTAGTAGCAATTCAACGAAGAAAGACAAACTTGGAGTTGAATAAGCCAGTTTATGTCGGTATGGCAGTACTTGAGATATCAAAGTGGCTAATGTACAAATTTCATTACGATTTTGTTAAGGTTAATTGGCCTGATGCAGAGCTGTTATTCACAGATACTGACTCGCTAATGTACAAGATAAACTCTGATGATATTTATCAAGAGTTTTACGATAACCAAGA